>JACCIX010000198.1:2500-107500 GCA_025506515.1 Flaveria trinervia | reverse complement strand
ACATCAACAATAGCAACAACAGCAGCAACAACAACAACATCAACAACAACAACAACAACTGTAACATTCGCTATTTTTTTCAAGTTAAAACTCAATTTTTAAGTTTTAATTATAATAACTTTATGGATTAAATATATTAAGTGTTTTTTATGCACTGTTCATAATCCAAATAACTTGTAATAATTTACTTAGAAATAAATTTTTATTAAGTTATAAAGGTTTATTAATCTTTTTATGATAAATAACTAAATAGAAAAGTATTATTAAATATTTTAAGTTATAAAATAACTTTTAATAAGCTTAAAAAGTTTCATGAGTAGTTATGAATTTTTGAAAATAAATAATTAAATTATAAAATTAACAAACTTTATAAAAGTTGTAAAGACTTCTAAATATTAGTACAAGGTCTAATTTGTAATTTATGAAACTTTTTTTAAAAGTTTGGTCATAAAATAACACCTACCAAAATCACAGGGACCAAATATGTAATTTGGTTTAAAACAACCCCAAACCCCCCACCTTGACCCGTCGCCGGGAAACGACTCTGGCACATCTCCGGGCAGATCATTCTTTCACACCTACCAAAATCACAGGGACCAAATATGTAATTTGGTTTAAAACAAATCCAAACCCCCCACCTTCACCCGTCTCCGGGAAATGACTCGGCGACTACGCAACACCACTTCCCCTCGAATTTCAATCCTAAAATTTTCCAATCGGCTCGTGTGCATCATTCGAAACTGTCCAAGGACTTTAATCGTGTTTAAACCACGGTTACAAACTCGAATGACCCGAGTAACCGTCGTCTTCAACAATCGAGCCGTTCAATCATTAACACGTAATAATAAGCAAATTAAATGATTTGTAATCGAACGTTTAACTAGTCTTAAACTGTTATCCAACCTAATTTCATCTGAAAATCACGGTTTCATCACAATCAATGACCCCCATCAACCACGAACTGCACACAACCACGGAGCTTGTTTCGGTTTGTCTAAACTGAGATTGGTTGAGGGGAAATCATCTTTAGCGCCTAAAGAAGCTTCCCACAAGTTTAATTCGGTTATCATTGAAGATTGGTCATACATTGCACACCGATGATCGTGGATTGTTCTTCATTTGTTTTTGTTGATTCAAACAATCACCTGGGTAATTAAATGCATCCTTACACTCGGTTTTACATGGGCAATCAAAGCCCTATGTTTGATTCCATTATCGTTATCGAATTGATACTCAATTGGATTCAATTTGAATCTAGGGTTTATGTTGAATTTGGGGGATATCTCAATAAAAACTCTTAAAATTTGTTTTGTATTTGAAACCAAGATTTGGGCTTTGGCCCAACGGTTACCACACTACCACCATGAGCAGCAGGTCCCGGGTTCGAACCGGGCCTCTGCCATTTTTGTTTAAATAGTTTTTTTATACATTTTATAATGCAAAAATTGGTATTATATTATTAAATCAAAATAAAAATATTTTGTTAACTAAAACATTTCAGAAATTATTAAAACTTATGAATTTAAATTGATTATTGTTTTTAAAGAATAACAAAGGTTATAAAACATTATTAACTATTTTATGTAATTTAATGCTATAAATCTATTATGGTTTAAATTTAGGTGATTTCAAAACATTATAAATTTACATGTAAATAACTAAGTTATTTAAATATATATAAATAATTGATTACTCATCTATTCATTTAACTATATTATATATAATTAGTTAATAAAGTTATTCCTTAAAATTTTATTTAAATTCTTGAAATTTATAAAACAATATAATTTACTTGATTCTTATTTTTAAGGTTTTGTATTATAAAACCCTTATGATATCAATCATAAAAGCTCAAAACTTTACAAAATGATTTTAAATAATTTTAACGTCATTTAAATAAGTATTTAATTAATTCTCTTTATCAAGTTTTTTTAATTACTTTTCACATATTATACTTAACTTCAATAACCTAAATTTTTAAATCATTCTTAATTATATTTGGTCTTAATTGATTTATATCATCTTTATTAAACCAAACATAAACGACGCATTATTTACCTAATTAATTAACCCCCAAATTCTAATTGAAACCCTAGTTCATGTCTAATTGATAATCTTATTATCAAACTTAATCTTGGAATCTATACGTTTAGGCAACTTGTAAAAGAAATCGTTGGAGCCTCGTCTACATTTTATCATCATATTATTTACATCTTGTGAGTTTTCATGTGAGTTTCCTTGCCCCCTTTTACTTTATTTCACACTATTTTGGGGTGAAACATGATACTTATACATCATACACTTATAAACGTTTGAGACTTGTAAAGCACTTGCAATTCATATTTTTGTCATGGTTATTGTGTGTTGTAAGTGATTATATGAGATACATAGTTGTTTACAATCATTAACTATTGCTAGCGTGTCAACATCTTAAATCTTTGGGCCTGACAAGTGTTGGATCTTGTATGCCCAACACACATAAAAGATTGATGTGGTTAGTGTGTTATGATCCAAGTCAGGTCATACCCAATAACGAGCTTAACAAGCACCAACAAATATTTAATTGTTGATAAGATCATACAATAAATATAGCACCTATTTAGCAAATTGGTTTTCTAAATATTCCTTTTTGATAAGAACAATATTATATGGATAATTTTGTTCATGGGATTTTATTTGATACTTTTTTATGTGGCTAAAAGTGTCAAATAAAAGTGTGACATGTTATAAAATTAGACTTGTTTTAATTTTATAACTAAAATGCAGGAAAGAGTTTTTTTTTTAAATTAAAAATTGGGTGGGAAACCCTTTTGGGTTTGGCCTTGCGGCCGCCCAAGGGCCCTTTGGAAAACCCCATTTTGTGTCTTGAGACAATAGGTTTTCATGTGACACACACTCTTCCATCTTTTCACCTCTCTCTCTCTCAAAAGTCACAAGGCAAGAACTCCCATTCTTACCACAAGAATTCGGATTTTGGCTGCATTTTGGGGCTGGATTTCGTACTTGAAGGAAAGATTGGAAGATCATATTGGTGCAATAGGCTCCCTAGCATAGCAAGGTGTTTGAAAGAAGAGCTTGTGGGTATTACTACTTGAGGTTCTCTTGTTTGAGGGCTGCATAAAGACATCATCATCTTCTTCATCTCATTCTTGTCATCCACGTTTTTGAGGTTGCTGGAAGGTATTTTGGCAGCCTTTTATGGCTGTCATATTGTGTTCATTTTAAGCATACATAGCATGTTCATACACATATAATGATCCTTGATACATGGGTTTGTTTTTACATTTAAATGGTCATCTAAAGGGCACATATTTCAGCTTATAAAATCATGTTTTAAGTTGGTATTCCGCTGCGTTTTTCAGAATGTTTAAGTGGTTAAACGAAATTTTGGTGTCTCACAAACCCCATCAATGGCATCTAGAGCCGGTTATGTGGATAGCATGCTTGTTAGAATCCTTAAAATTTGTTTTATAGGATTTTATAACCCTTTTAAGGGCTGAAATATTCTTGCTTGTTGAATCCCCAAACTTTCAAGGTAATGTCACACATGCTTGTGACTAAACTTGAAAGATATGTATGATGATATATATTATTGTTTGGACAATGTATAAAACCCAAATTTTCAGTTTATGTTGGCTGAAATTTGGTGTTTTATATGGGGTTTCATTATGTTTGGATGATAAGATCCTTGTTCTTGATGGTGCATAACCTAGCCTTGACCTTATGTTGATTTGGTTTGAAATGGATGATTGTTTTGGTTGTTTTTCATTTGGTTGTAATATTATTCTTTTGTGTTTCTTTTGGATGTAATTTATTCATTCATTCATTTAAAATGTAATAGATAGATTAAGTGCACTTTCTTTATTAGAATTTTGTATTAGGATACAAATTTTGTAAATGGAAAGGCACTAGATGGAAGCACAAGAGGAAGACACAAAGAGAAAGACTTGGAGCATATGGACGCAAGTTCAAGTGGGGGTCAAGAAAGACCTCAAATTTTGTGTTGTATTCAACCCTTAGGAAATACCAAATGACCACACTTGTGATGGCAAACACGTGTGGTCACATAGTAGCTATGGTTATGCACATATGGATGTTATTTTATACTTGGTTATATTTTGTTATTTGATTGTATGGTTGATATTTTGACATGCATAACAAACTAATTAACAAACTAAATATGATGGTTCTTGATCATTAAAAGTTAATAAAAGGTTATTAAAATGATTTAATGATTTTAAAGATTTTAAAGATTAAAATAGGTTTTAATCAAAGGACCATAAAGTACCTGTATTTGAAAGCATGCAAATACAAGTACATAGAGCTTTCTTAACCGAATTGTGTAATTGTTAACCCCTTTTGGAAATAAGTTAAACACCATCCTTTTACACAACACTTAAATTACTTGCAAACTCTTAGTGGGATAAAGGTCACCTAACCACTTTGAGGGAACTTGTAACTTGAGGTGAGAATACTATGTTTGTGGGATAAAGGTCACCTAACCACTTATGTAGTAAACTCACACGTGTGTGTAAGTAGGACGACTTGATTTATAAAATATATTGAATGGATCACCTAAAATATGTTTTATAAAAGGTGTTGATGGGATAAACATGCCGTTGTTAACATAAGATGCTTAAACGATCCCATACCACTAGAAGTTCCAATAGGTTGCAATTGTCATTCATGACTACCTTGTTATTTAAATAAGGGATAAAGGTCACCTAACCAATATTAAAATATAACGTTGGATTCTAGAATTTTATTTATTAATAGTCTATGCGACATAAAGGGTGTTAATAAATGAAATAATTTTTATCACAATTACTAAAATGGATCTTTGTAAAATCTGTAGATGGCCGACAACAACAACACTAATAACGATGTACCAAACCAAAACAACCAATCTCTGAGGCGATCCTTCAAAGGGATCATCTAACACCTAACAATTTCATGGATTGGTACCGCAACTTGAGAATCGTTCTCAAGCAAGAAAAGCGGGCCTACATCCTTGATGATCCCATCCCCGATGAACCTAACGAGGAGGATGTGGAGGCCTATAAGATTGGGTTAAATATATGGAAGACTCCATCCAAGTCTCTTGCCTAATGTTAGCAAGTATGACACCCGACCTCCAAAAAGAGTATGAGCTCCATGGAGCTTATGACATGATCACTCAGTGAAGGAAACGTTCCAGCAACAAGCTAGGGTGGAGCGCTTCGAAACGGTTCGAGCGCTTCATGCATGTCGGATGGAGGAATCCCAATCGGTTTCATCTTATGTTCTTAAGATGAAAAGCCACATCGACCGCCTTCAAAGGCTAAATTGTCCTGTCTCAAAGGAGTTGGCCACGGATTTGATCCTTAATGGCCTAACTAAAAGGTTTGAGGCATTCGTCATGAATTACAACATGAACGGATGGGACAAGAGCATAAATGAACTTCATTCAATGCTCAAATCAGCGAGGCGAGAATGGGTAAAAGGGTTTTACCCGTTCTCACCATTAATGAAGGGGGAGAAAGAGAAGGTCTCTACCCCCTCCTAAGGCAATTGTTGCCAAAGGAAAGGGGCATGTTAGGGGAAAAGGGAAGATGGTTGTTAGGGCGGAACCTCCGAAGCCCAAGGGAAGAAGCAAAAGGTTGCTGTAAACGACCCATGCTTCAAATGTGGTGAGATAAGGCACTGGATGAGAAATTGTCCAGTCTATCTCAAAGAGTTGAGAGAAAAGGGATGCGGGGCAAACCTCAGGTATAATTTATATGATACATGTTGAGCTAAATGTTATTTCTTCTAACACATGGGTATTAGATACCGGATGTGGAACTCACATTTGCAATTTGTTGCAGGGATTAAAAAGAAATGAGCATTATGAGAAAGGGGAAATAAGTCTTTTCATGGGCAATGGTGCAAAGGTTCACGTGGAAGCCCAAGGAGACTACATTTTGAAGCTTCCAAGTGATTTGGAAGTCATTTTACATAATGTATTATATGCTCCTAGTTTGACTAGGAACATTATCTCTGTTTCCCGTTTAAGACAATATGATTATGATTTCAAGTTTGTTGACAATGACATTCATGTTTCTTTAAATCATATGTTTTATTTTAAGGCTATACCTTGTAATGGTATTTATGAATTGGTTCATGAAAACACAACATATGAGCTCAATATACCAAGCAACCACCAAAAGGCTCAAATTAGATTTGAGTGATACCTACCTTTGGCATTGTCGTCTTGGTCATATAAACAAGAAACGTATACAAACACTTCAAAAGAATGGTCTTTTAAAAACAAATGAATGTGATTCATTTGATGTATGTGAATCTTGTTTACAAGGAAAATGACTAAGGCACCCTTTAGTGGAACTAACGAAAGGGCAAAAGATTTATTAGATATCATACATTCGGATGTATGTGGTCCTTTTAAGCCAATGAATAGGAATGGTGAAAATACTTCATTACCTTTACCGACGATTATAGTCGCTATGGGTATGTGTACTTATTAAGGCATAAAAATGAAGCTTTTGAAATGTTCAAAATCTTCAAAAATGAAGTAGAAATCAACTCAACAAGTCAATTAAATTCTCGCACCGATAGAGGTGGTGAATACCTAAGTGATGATTTTCAAGATCATCTTAGAAGTTGTGGGATTGTCACAACTCACTCCACCTGGAACACCACAACATAATGGTGTGTCTGAAAGGAGGAATCGAACCTTATTGGATATGGTTCATCTATGATAGCTAGAAGCACATTGCCTCTATCATTCTGGGGTTTCGCTTTGCTCTCCGCGGCCCGTATTCTGAATATAGCCCCAACCAAAAAGGTGGAAAAGACACCTTTTGAGATATGGCATGGAAGAGTTCCATCCCTATCATACTTGAGGGTCTGGGGTTGTGAGGCTTATGTTAAGACTCCCACCCCAAACAAATTGGAAGTCCGATCCACCAAGTGTATCTTCATTGGATATCCTAGAGATTCTATGGGATATTATTTCTATGATCCACTGGAACAAAAGGTGTTTGTTGCTAGAAAGGGTGAGTTCTTAGAAACAAAGTTCCTTATGGAAGGAACTAGTAGTAGAATAGTGGATCTTGAGGAAGATCAAGAACCACAGCCCGATGCACATCTAGTTGAAACTAGCACTCAACATGAGGATGTTGAGGATGATCAAGTGGTTGATCAATACACACAAAACGTTCACAAGTGGTAGAATTAGTAATCCACCTGAAAGATACGGATTTTTCATGGATGGATGCTATGTGGTAGATTCAAATGAACCAACCACATATCATGATGCAGTGTCCAATTTGGATTGTGACAAATGGCTTGAAGCCATGAGCGTTGAGATGCAATCCATGTATGACAATCAAGTTTGGGAACTTGTTGTACCACCTCTTAATTGCAAAATATTTGGAAGTAAGTGGGTTTTTCAAGAAGAAAACCGATATGCATGGAAACTTGGATACTTATAAAGCTAGACTTGTAGCAAAGGGTTCACTCAAACTCAAGGGGTTGATTATGATGAAACTTTCTCACCTGTTGCGATGCTAAAGTCTATAAGGATATTGTTTGCCATAGCTGCTCATTATGATTATGAGATTTGGCAAATGGATATCAAAACCGCTTTCCTAAATGGATATCTTGAGGAAGATGTCTATATGGTTCAGCCTGAGGGTTTCGTCGATCCAAAACATCCTTATAAAGTATGTAAGTTAAAGAAATCAATCTATGGATTGAAACAAGCATCGAGAAGCCGAATCACCGTTTTGATGAGGAGGTAACGAAATTTGGCTTCATTAAAAACGCTGATGAGGCTTGTGTGTATAAGAAGGCTAGTGGGAGCAAAATAACCTTCCTAGTATTATGTTGATGATATACTACTATTTGAAAATGACATTCCAACCATGGAAGGTGTAAAAACCTGGCTTGGAAGTTGTTTTTCCATCAAAGATCTTGGTGAAGCCGCCTATATTCTTGGAATAAAGATCTATAGGGATAGATCAAGGCGGCTAATTGGTTTGAATCAAAGTGCATACATTGACAAAATCTTGAAAAGTTCAAGATGGAAAACTCTAAGAGAGGTACTATACCTATTCAAAGAGGGACAATATTGAGTACGACTCAATGTCCAAGCTCAAAAGAGGAGCAAAATAGAATGAAGGCAATCCCATATGCATCTGCTATAGGATCCATCATGTATGCAATGATATGCACTAGACCGGACGTGTCATGTGCCTTAAGCATGACAAGTAGATACCAGCAAAATCCTGGTGATAGTCATGTCAAGAATATTCTAAAGTACCTTAGGAGGACTAAGGACATGTTCTTGATTTATGGGTCTGGTGATGAGGAACTCGTCGTAAAAGGTTACACGAATGCGAGTTTCCAAACCGATCGAGATGATTCACGATCTCAATCAGGGTACATCTTTATTCTGAATGGGGGAGCTGTTTCTTGGAAAAGCTCAAAGCAAGAAGTCATAGCGTTGTCCACTACAGAGTCAGAATACATCGCCGCTTCAATGGAAGCACAGGAAGCTGCATGGCTGAAGAAATTCATATCCGATCTAGGGGTAGTCCCTTCCATTCAGGATCCCCTAGAGATCTTTTGTGACAACGAGGGTGCGATTGCACAAATCAAGGAACCTCGTGCACATCAAAAGACTCGGCATATTGAACGGAGATTCAACTACATAAGGGATGAAGTTGAAAAAGGAAAGATATGTATTCGTAAAGTTCACACGGATCAAAACATAGCGAATCCACTCACAAAACTCCTTGAAAAGGCAAAGCATGAAGGTCATACTTGTGCCATGGGACTTCGGTATTCTAGTGATTGGATTTGATCGGTAAATCTAATATTTGGATATGTGGAACCTTTTAATTATTTAAATAAAATTACTCGGTTATAATGTTTCATTTAATGTTCCAATTAAGCATGTTTAATCCATGAGTAAAATTGTTTACTCTAAATTTCCATAATCGTTCATACTTGTGGAAACAAGTGTGAGGGTAAGATTATTATGAACTTGGATTGGTTGATATTCATGATGAATATAAAGCAATGGGTTGCTACCAAGGTTCATAGATATTTATGGGATGCAAATATTGGACTGACCTGCATCTCAATATTACCACATGGAATCTTCCTAATTGATCACAAGTAATTTTGAGTAAAGGCGAACATCATTTTGTATCCTCTGACCTGAGATACATATTGGGTCTTGATACTTACCAAATGTTATACTTTGACTCAGTTCTTCGCTGTTCTAAAATATGGCAGTACAAAAGTCTGAATTCAGGTATAATATAAGGTAATTATGAGAGACGTATGTAGTCAAAATGGATTTATCCCTCTTATTCGTTGAGAGTAAGATGTCTAAGGCCTGATAAAGTTAAATCAATGAGAATGATCACTCCGTGTCTCTAGATTTTAACATGACATCTGTGATAAAAGGATAGATGATTGTTTCACCTAAAACATTTCAAGTATGGTACTTGAAGAGGATGATGTTATTGAATGGCACTTAGTCATACGTACTAAGGGTAGTAAACTGTTGTTAGGCAGTATTTACTGCTTGCATCAATCTTTTTTGAATGTTGTGCAAGTGGGAGATTGTTGGATCTTGTATGCCAAGACACATAAAAGATTGATGTGGTTAGTGTGTTATGATCCAAGTCAGGTCATACCCAATAACGAGCTTAACAAGCACCAACAAATATTTAATTGTTGATAAGATCATATAATAAATATTAGAACCTATTTAGTAAATTGGTTTTCTAAATATTGCTTTTGTGATAAGAACAATATTATATGGATAATTTTGTTCATGGGATTTTATTTGATACTTTTTTATGTTGGCTAAAGTGTCAAAAAAAGTGTGACATGTTATAAAATTAGACTTGTTTTAATTTTATAACTAAAATGCAGAAAGAGGTTTTTTTGTAAATTAAAAATTGGGTGGGAACCCTTTTGGTTTGGCCTTGCGGCCGCCCAAGGGCCCTTTGGAAAACCCCATTGTGTCTTGAGACAATAGGTTTTCATGTGACACACACTCTTCCATCTTTTCACCTCTCTCTCTCTCAAAAGTCACAAGGCAAGAACTCCCATTCTTACCACAAGAATTCGGATTTTGGCTGCATTTTGGGGCTGGATTTCGTACTTGAAGAAAGATTGGAAGATCATATGGTGCAATAGGCTCCCTAGCATAGCAAGGTGTTTGAAAGAAGAAGCTTGTGGGTATTACTACTTGAGGTTCTCTTGTTTGAGGGCTGCATAAAGACATCATCATCTTCTTCATCTCATTCTTGTCATCCACGTTTTTGAGGTTGCTGGAAGGTATTTTGGCAGCCCTTTTATGGCTGTCATATTGTGTTCATTTTATGCATACATAGCATGTTCACACATATAATGATCCTTGATACATGGGTTTGTTTTTACATTTAAATGGTCATCTAAAGGCACATATTTCAGCTTATAAAATCATGTTTTAAGTTGGTATTCCGCTGCGTTTTTCAGAATGTTTAAGTGGTTAAACGAAATTTTGGTGTCTCACAAACCCCATCAACAAGCCTATTTGGTTCTAAAGTTGATGTATTGCCGACTCCTAATGACCTATGCTTGTTCATCATGGGAACCAAATACACTTAGCCAATCTTATATACTTGTAATCAAGTCGAGGTTTGGTTGTAACGATATGTGCTCTATAACCTTACTAACTTATAACCGATGACATGAATTGCTACGTGTAACCTTGTTATATTATGTATGAAAACCTTGAAAACTCACCAACTATTTTTAGTTGACCTTTTATTTTTATCATGTTTCAGGTTTACTCCTTGTGGATTTCTATTCATGCTCATATAGGACTTGGACCTAGTTTAAATTAAAAGACTTATGTTTTTGGTTGTATTTTTATTGTTATGTTATTATTTTATTTGTCTTGTAATGTTTATTGAATAATGACATTTAATATTATTTCAATTTAACTAGTTCCATGTGCTATGAGCAATCATCTTCCATTCGTCCGCCCCGATGATTCCACCGTCGGTCGGGGTTTGACAGATTGGTATCAGAGCCATGTTATAGGGATTTAGGTTATTAGAAATGGAATGACCTAGACTATAACTAAGTACCTTTACACATGAGTCCTCTCATGTATTTTATATGCTTAGATAGGATTTTATATGCCTTAAATGTTTATATTGATTATGTGATTATATGCCTTATGTGTTTATGCTTATACCTTGAATCTTATCAATGCACACACAAACCTTAAACTATATTTTAAGGCATTATATGCCTGAATCAAATGGTTTTCAAAATGTGCTTTTGAATCGTTATTCGTGGTTTTCAAGTCTCGTCAAATTCTATGTCCTATAACTTGAAACATGTAATGCTGGAAGAGCGTGATGCCTGTATCTCGAGGTTTTCTGTCTAGACAAGGTTTGAAGGGTTTGTTAGAAGATAAAACCAAAGTTTAACCTCTTAAATTTTCTGAAAAACGCAGCGGAAATGATTTTGAAACATGATTGTAAAGCTGAAATTTCATGTTCTTATGGTGACATATTTATGTATAAAACAAACCCAAAATCAAACGATCATGATATGTGAATAAGCAAGCTATGAAACATATGTAAATGTACATAAAATCACAGCTACAATGAGCTGTGAAAAACTACCTTTCAACAGCTTAAAATCGACCAAGAATGGGATGTGGATTCTCAAAACTCGGCCAAGGCTCCAAGGAAAGGACCCCTCAAGCTTGTATACCCCAAGCTAAATTGCAAACACCTCTTCTTGCTAGGGAGATGAACACCAAAATAACTCCAATACCTCTCCAAAGGCTGCTGGAACTCGAGAGCTTGAGAGAGAGATGGGAGCTTCTAATTTTTGATTTGCATGTGTGAAAGAGATGGGATGGTTGAGTGTTGGACTAGTAATCATGTTTGTAGTTTACAAGAAGTTAAAAGAACCTCTCATAGGAGAGGGGGCGGCCGAAAAGGGCTCTAAGATAAGAGTTTCCCCCCCCCCCCCCCCCAAAACCTTATCAAATAATTTTTATAAACTAGTCCCTTATAAGTTGTATAATTAACTTTTAGTTGTATAACTTATACGCTCTTAACTTAAGAAACACTAACTAATATTCTTGAACAAAATATCCTAATAAGTTGTTCCATCTCATATGCAACTTATTTAGAAAACCCATTTTCTAAATTTGGTGTTATTATTTAATTGCATGATCATATCATCAATTGAATAATTGTCGGTAATTGCAAAGCTTGTTATTGGGTTTAACCCGACTTGGATCATGACATACTAACCGCATCAATGTTCTATCTGTCTTGGGCATATAGAATCCAACAATCTCCCACTTGCACAAGATTCATAGAAGATTGATGCAAGCAGTAAACACTGCCTAACAACGGTTTACTACCCTTAATACGCATGACTTATAGCCATTCAATAACATCATCCCATTCAAGTATCCTACTTGAAATGATTTAGGTGAATTAATCATCTATCCTTTTGTTATAGATGTCATGTTAAATCCAAGGAAACAGAGTGATCATTCCTTGTTGATTTAACTTATCTAGGCCTTAGACATCTAACTCTCAACGAATAAGAGGAACAAATCCCATCTTGACTACATACGTTTCTCACAATCACCTTGTGTCACACCTGAACATAGTCTCATATACTGTCCATTATTTCAGAACAGCGGATAACTAGATCAAGGTATGACACTTGGTGAATATCAAAACCCAATATGTATCTTAGGTCTGAGGATACCAAATGATATTCGCCTTTACTCAAATTTACTTGTGATCAATCAATAAGATTCCATGTAGTAAAATTTGAGATGCGGGTTAGTCCAATATTTGTATCCCACAAATATCTATGAACTTTGGTAGCAACCCATTGCTCTATATTCATCCTTATGAATATCAACCAATCCAAGTTCATAATAATCTTACCCTCACACTTGTTCCCACAAGTCTGAACGACTACAGACATTTAGAGTAAACAATTTACTCATGGATTAAACATGCTAAATTGGAATATTAATTGAAACATTATAACCAAATAATTTTATTCAAATAATAAAAGATTCCACATATCCAAATACAAAATTACAGATCAAATCCAATCACTAGAATATCGAAGTCCCATGGCACAAGTATGACCTTCACGCTTTGCCTTTTCAAGGAGCTTCGTGAGAGGATCCGCAATGTTTGATCCGTGTGAACTTTGCGAATACATATCTTTCCCTTTTCAACTTCATCTCGTATGTAGTTGAATCTCCGCTCAATGTGCCTAGTCTTTTGATGAGCACGAGGTTCCTTGATTTGGGCAATCGCACCCTCGTTATCACAAAAGATCTCTAGGGGGTCCTGAATGGAAGGGACAACCCCTAGATCGGCAATGAATTTCTTCAACCATGCAGCTTCTTGAGCTTCCAATGAGGCAGCGACGTATTCTGATTCTGTAGTTGATAGAGCCACCACATCCTGTTTGGAGCTCTTACAAGAGGCCTCTCCTCCATTCAGACTGAAAATATATCCCGATTGTGACCGTGAATCATCACGATCGGTTTGGAAACTCGCATCCATGTAACCTTTTACAACGAGTTCCTCATCACCAGATCCATAGATTAGGAACATATCTTTTGTCCTCCTTAGGTACTTAAGTATGTTCTTAACAGCCATCCAATGACTGTTTCCAGGATTTTGCTGGTATCGGCTTGTCATGCTTAAGGAGCATGACACGTCCGGTCGAGTGCATATCATTGCATACATAATGGATCCAATAGCAGATGCGTATGGGATTGCCTTCATTCTATCTTGCTCATCCTTTGATCTAGGACATTGAGTCGTACTCAATATCATTTCTCTTTGAATAGGTACCGTGCTTTTCTTAGAGTTCTCCATCTTGAACCTTTTCAAGATTTTATCAATGTATACACTTTGATTTAAACCAATCAACCGCCTTGATATATCCCTACAGATCTTTATTCCCAGAATATAGGCGGCTTCACCAAGATCCTTGATGGAAAAACAACTTCCAAGACAGGTTTTTACACCTTCCAAGGTTGGAATGTCATTTCCAAATAGTAGTATGTCATCAACATACAATACTAGGAAAGTGATGATGCTCCCACTAGCTTTCTTATATACACAAGCTTCGTCAGCATTCTTGATGAATCCGAATTTAATTATTTCTTTATCAAAATGGTGATTCCAACTTCCTGATGCTTGTTTCAATCCATAGATTGATTTCTTTAACTTGCATACATTATCAGGATGTTTTGGATTGACAAAACCTTCAAGCTAAACCATATGGACATCTTCCTCAAGATATCCATTTAGGAAAGCGGTTTTGACATCCATTTGCCAAATCTCATAATCATAATGAGCAGCTATGGCAAACAATATCCTTATAGACTTTAGCATCGCAACAGGTGAGAAGGTTTCATCATAATCAACCCCTTGAGTTTGAGTGAAACCCTTTGCTACAAGTCTAGCCTTATAAGTATCCAAGTTTCCATGCATATCGGTTTTCTTCTTGAAAACTCACTTGCTTCCAACTACTTTGGAGTTAAGAGGTGGTACAACCAAGTCCCATACTTGATTGTCATGCATGTATTTCATCTCAAGGCTCATGGTGTAACATTTCATATTTTCGTTAACTAAAAGTTAACTTCGTTTACTCTTACAAGGGTTATCTTTGTCAATTTTGAAACTTGCGTGATTGTTTGTGTTTAATATCTATTGTAATTGGGTTTTCATGAAATGTTATGTATGTATAATAATAATAAGGTTAATAATAATAAAAGTAAATAATAATATTGAATAATAGTATTAGTAATAATAAGATTGCTAATAATAAAGATTAATAAACTTAACCATCTTTAAATTATAAACTTAGATTAAGTTTGAGGGTTAATTTTTCATTTTAGAAACTTGAAATAGAACTTTATGCATAAAATAATAGAAAATCAAAGTTGAGGGACCAAAGGTGTAATTTATCAAAAATCCAACCCCCCCCCCCCCCCCTTCTCACCCCGTTTTTCCGGTGACCTCGCCGGCCGGAATCCGGCCAAGTCCGGCGAGGCACCAAAACCGCCAAAAACGATATTTTCTTAATCCAAAACCGTTCCCAAACCGTTCTTGAATACGATTCGAACTCAATCATGAACTTTAATTGCGTTTAAACGACGGTTATGAACCCGATCGAGTGATTAACCGAGCGTTTCTAACCATATAGCCGTTCGACCATTAACACTTAATAATAATCAAATTAATGATTCATAATCGAACGTCTAAGTAATCCAAAGCTTCTGTCAATTCCAAATTGCACCTGAATCAACACAAACAACGAATCCAATTTCATTTTTCCCGCAACCTGCAACCTAGTCGAACCTACACTTCTAAGCCTTCTTAGTTCAAATTGATTGAGGGTTCTTCATCTTCAAGCTCATCCGAAGCTTCATACAAGTTTAATTTGGTTATCAACCTCGTTTGCGCCTTGAAGCACATCCCCGCAGTCGCGAATCGCCCTTGAACTTGAGATCATCAATTCGAACTTAATAACGTAAGTACCACACATCTTTGTGCTCGGTTTCACATGGGCAATCAAAGCCCTATGATTGATTTCATTAACAATATCAATTCGATGTTCAATTGGAATCAAATCGATTCTAGGGTTCTTATGAAATTGGGGGTTTTGTTTAAGTGTGTATTTAACAAGTACAGAGCGGATTCTAACGCGGCTGGAAGCCTTTGGTTCACTGGTAACACACATGACTCCTAGACAGGAGGTCCCCGGTTCGAATCCGGGGAACCTCATGTATTTTTTTAGGCCTTTTTGGCCTTCAAATCTAATGTTAAAAATTTCTAAAAATTATGAAAAATCAATTCATAAACTTTGTTTCTCTTAAAATTATTTAATTATTTTTCTGTAATTTATTTACAAAAAAAAAATAATAATATAAATATATCTTTATAGGATTATCCTAACGTTAATAATATAATTACAAATTTTTTTATTAAAAATGTAGACTTTAAAATTTAGTGTAATTTACACAATCTAATATTTCAAAAATACCTTTAATCTATTGTTTAATTTTATGCTCTTTTTATTTAAATTACAAAATTGATCTAAACTTGTTAAACATTACAAAATTATTATAAAAGTTATTATTAATCCATAAGTTTATATAAAATATAAATCGTTTCCCCGAGAATATAAATGAGTTCTTACTTGGCAAATATAATCAACAAAACCTCAAACATCAAGTTGATTCCTATCCTTAACCTTATTGTAGAGCTTTAATTTTGTAAATATACATATTTAGGTGTCTTGTGACGATACATCTTGGAGCGACGCTTATTATTATTCTTATTAATCGCCATTATATATTTATTGTCAAGTGAGTTTTCCTTGCCCCATTTTATTTTATTTCACACTACTTGGGGTGAAACATGATTATCTATACATTGTACACTTATTAACGTTTGAAACTTGTAAGCACATGCAATTCATCTTAATATTATGTCATGGTTATTTGTGTATTGTAAGTGTTTATATGAGATACATTGTTTGTTTACAATCATTAACTATTGCTAGCCTGGCAACGTCTTAGATCTTTGGGCCTGACAAGCCTATTTGGTGCTAAAGTCGATGTATTGCCGACTCCTAGGAGCCGTATGCTTGTGCACTAGGGAACCAAATACACTTAGCCAATCTTTTATACTTGTAATCAAGTCGAGGTTTGGTTGTAACGATATGTGTTCTATAACCTTACTAGCTTATAACCTATGACATGAATTGCTACTTGTAACTTTCTTTTTCATATTATGTATAAAAACCTTGGAAACTCACCAACTATTTTTAGTTGACTCTTATTTTTATCATGTTTCAGGTCAGCCTCAAGCTTAAAGTGATCTTTTTGAAGCATGCTATAATCTAGGATTTGGACCTAGTAAATGGAATAAAAAGTTTACCTTATGTTTTGTTGCATTTGAACTTATTACTTGTTTGGGAATTATGTTTGTATTTCATTTCAAGACTTACGATAATAATATTTACAATTTAATATAGTGTTATGTGGCTGTGAACAATCTTAACCCTCACATCTCGACGTTTCCGCCGTCATGGTTGGGGTGTGACAGATTGGTATCAGAGCCCATAACTATAGGGATTTAGGTTATTAGTAATGGTGACCTAGACTATAGCTTATGCATGAACCTCATAGGATAATATTTATATTCTTAGAAATATATATATTGTTACATGCTACATAATGCTATACTTTACTTATGTGCAACTTGATGCCTTAGCATAGGTTGCCTTGTAATTTTCTAAACTTTGTTACTTGTCTCCCTAAACTTAACTTTGACTCATTGACTCTCCCCGACAAATGAAACTTCTTAATCTTATTCTCGTCAACACGTGGAATCGTATACTTATGCTTAAGAATTAAATCTTTAGACTTATGTCTAATCTATGTAAATCTCATCATGGTTTTGATTTCATAAACCAAAGAAATTTGTGTGATACATGGACACCTGTATTCTGGATTCCCTGGGAAAAGGCCCTCGGGCTAAGGCAAGCATATCGCATAAATCCTACGGGACTAGTTATGCTTACCTGGGGATTTCTGGGATGAGTGATAAACCATGGTCAACATACACAAATTTCTAAGGCGAATGGGTCAACTTACCTTGACATGTCAACGTTTCCAAATGGTAATGCGTTACCAAACGGAACCATTCCATGTGTCTTACAACTTTTTGCCTTATCCTTGTGGAACATTAATCCTTATTATTCCAATTCTCATATCTAACTCATTTGTATATTCCAGCATGTCTCGTCATCATGGAAAGCGTGGAAGTTCCGATCGTAAGTTAGCCGCCATGATTGCTCGACAAATGGCTGCTGTCATTCCGACCATGGTTGCTGAACTTAATAGCACCTTAATGACCAACGCTAGCAAAAATGGAAATGGTCATGGAGAGAATAGCAACAATCAAAATGGGAACAATCAACACGGGAATAATCAAACTTGCACCTTCAAACACTTCAGCTCTTGCAAGCCCACTAGTTTTAGTGGCAAGGAAGGAGCCACTGGCCTTCTTGAGTGGTTCGAAAGCATGGAGAATACCTTTATCAATTGTGAGTGTCCCGATGCACTCAAGGTTCGTTATGCGACTAGTATTTTCCAACAAAGGGCTCTTACCTGGTGGAATAGCGAGAAGAGGAACGTGGACCCGATGCTATTCTAGCACTTACATGGGAAGAGTTCAAGAACATCGCCATCGCGAAGTTCTGCCCAAGAAGTGAATTGCAAAAGTTGGAAGAAGAGTTTTGGAATTTGAAACAAAATGATGGTGATCATTTGGCCTACTCAACTAGGCATCATGAGTTGAGTATACTGCTGCCCCATATGGTCGACATTGTTCCCCGCAACATCGAGAAGTTCATTAAGGGTGTACCACCCCAAATTCAAGATGCTGTGGTGGGTAGCCGACCCACAACCTTGGAAGAAGCCATTACAATCACCGCTCAACTCACCGAGAACCATATAAGAGCGGGCACCATGTCTGTGAAGGGTGCAAAGAAGGTGGAGAAGATGGCTACCGAGGCGGTTAAGGAGACCAAAGCTGAACCGTGTAACAGCCATAACAACAACAAGAAGCGCAAGTTCACACCGGCGCGTAACTATGCCGTGGCTGCACCCAAACAACCCCAAAGACAACCTGTACCTGCGGCTACATCTGTGGCACAAGTGCCTGGGGCTAGGGCTTATGCTGGTCCGCAACCGATGTGCAACACGTGTAGGTATCATCATCCGGGGAATCAACCATGCCGCATTTGCACCTTGTGCGGTAAATATGGTCATTTGGTGGCGACTTGCCACCGTGCACCTAACAATGCCGCTGTGGTCACAAACCGTGTTTGCTACAACTATGGGGAACCTGGCCATTTTCGCCCACAATGCCCTCGTCTTGTGGGTAATGTTCCACAAGCCCGAGGACGTGCTTTCAACATCAACGCTAACCAAGCACAAGCAAACAACGATGTGGTGAATGGTACGTTAATTCACCCTTAAATTTTGTGATCAAATTCATTTCATATTTTACCTGTATTGTTAAATACCTTAAAAATTTAACAGGTATGTTCCTTATTAACAAAACTTATGCCTATGTCCTATTTGATTCTGGAGCCGATAAAAGTTTTGTTTCATTAGAGTTTGAACCCATACTTTCTAAGCCACATACGAAACTAGAAACACCTCTTACTGTTGAAGTTGCCGATGGAGAACCGATCACCGTTGACGTTATCATTCGTGATTGCATCTTAAGTCTTGACACGCATGATTTTCTTATCGATCTTATCCCTATGAAACTTGGAAGCTTTGACGTCATCATTGGTATGGATTGGTTAGCTAAACACCATGTCGAGATCATTTGTTTCGAGAAGTGCATTCGTATACCGTTACCCTCTGGAGATACGTTGAAGGTGTCCGGTGAAAAATCTTCCAAAGGGCTTAAACTCATGTCTTGCACTCAAGCCCGAAAGTGCTTAAACAAGAATTATATGGCCTTCTTGGCTTACGTGGTCAACACGAAAGTCAAAGGGAAGGAACTTAAGGATGTCCCTATCGTACGAGACTTTCCTGAAGTATTTCCCGATGACCTTAGTGGTTTACCTCCCGTGCGTGAGGTTGAGTTTAAAATCGACTTGATACCGGGAGCAAACCCCGTGGCTAAGTCACCATATCGGCTTGCACCATCGGAAATACAAGAACTCTCTTGTCAACTGCAAGAGCTGTCCGAGAAAGGCTTCATCCGTCCTAGTTCTTCGCCTTGGGGTGCACCTGTTCTTTTCGTGAAGAAGAAAGATGGATCATTTCGTATGTGCATCGATTATGGTGAACTTAACAAGCTTACCATCAAGAATCGTTATCCTCTCCCTCGCATCGATGATTTATTCGATCAACTTCAAGGAGCTGCTATTTTCTCGAAGATTGATTTACTTTCTGGTTATCATCAATTGCGAGTTCATGATGATGATATCCGAAAGACCGCTTTTCGTACTCGCTATGGACACTATGAGTTTATGGTGATGCCTTTTGGTTTAACCAATGCTCCTACTGTCTTCATGGATCTCATGAACCGAGTATGCAAGCCTTATCTAGACAAGTTTGTGATCGTCTTTATTGATGACATACTTATCTATTCCAAGTCCAACACCGATCATGAGCTGCATTTAAGATTGGTTCTTGAGTTGTTAAGGAAAGAGCAATTGTACGCAAAGTTCTCGAAGTGTGATTTCTGGCTCGAAGAAGTTCAATTCCTAGGACACGTGGTGAATAGCCAAGGAATTCACGTTGATCCTGCAAAGGTGGAAGCTGTGAAGAATTGGTGTGTTCCTACAACTCCTACCAAAGTTCGTTCTTTTCTTGGTCTTGCTGGTTATTATCGGCGATTCATTGCCAATTTCTCGAGGATCGCAAAACCGCTCACCACATTGACACAAAAGAATAAACCCTTCGAGTGGGGTTCCGAGCAAGAAGAAGCTTTTGAAGCGTTAAAGCATAAGTTATGCAATGCTCCTATCTTGACCCTACCCGATGGAAACGATGATTTCACTGTGTATTGTGACGCATCAAAACAAGGCCTTGGTTGTGTTCTTATGCAACGAGGGAAGGTCATAGCTTACGCATCAAGACAATTGAAGGTTCACGAGGTGAATTACACAACTCATGATCTTGAGCTTGGTGCTGTTGTATTTGCTTTGAAGATTTGGAGGCACTACCTGTATGGTACGCAATGTATAGTCTACACCGATCACAGAAGCCTTCAACACGTTTTCAATCAAAAAGATCTCAATATGAGACAACGTCGTTGTGTGGAGTTGATTAGTGACTATGATTGTGACATTCGTTATCATCCTGGTAAAGCAAACGTTGTAGCCGATGCTCTAAGCCGAAAGATTCACAACAAGATGATCTCATTCCAAGAAATTCGCGATCGACGTCAATGGTTTGACACTTTGGGGGAGTACGATACTGAGATACGACTAGATGTCAACGAGACCACCGTACTACTACAAAATCTGAGAATAGATAGTGACATCGAGTCTAGTATCCTGGAGGCTCAACAAATGGTGCAACGAGAAGGAAGAATGAAGGATGAGTTGGAGCATAATCTTCTAACTCAATTAGAAACAAAACCCAATGGGTTGTTGTACTTCGCCAATCGTATTTGGGTTCCAAATCGTGATAACATTCGTACCTTTATTATGAACGAAGCTCATCAAACTCGTTATTCTATTCATCCTGGTTCTGATAAGATGTACACGGACCTACGTGGTCAATATTGGTGGCCTGGAATGAAGAAAGACATAGCAACTTATGTAGCTAAGTGCCTCACATGTATGAAGGTTAAAGCCGAACATCAATGTCCTAGTGGATTACTTGAGCAACCCGAGATTCCTATGTGGAAATGGGAACACATATCCATGGACTTCATAACAAAGCTACCCCGAACCTCCCGAGGACATGATAGCATATGGGTGATTGTTGACCGATTGACCAAGTCGGCACATTTTATACCATACGTGATACTTACAAGACATCAAGGTTAGCTCGTATATACGTTGATGAGATTGTAAGTCGTCATGGAGTACCTCTGCACATCATATCTGACCGAGATGCTCGTTTCACTTCACATTTTTGGTCGTCTATGCAAGAACTTTTGGGTACACAATTGGATTTAAGCACGGCTTACCATCCTCAAACTGATGGTCAAACCAAGCGAACGATCCAAACTTTGGAGGATTTGCTACGTCTCTGTGTTCTTGACTTGGTGGCGATTGGGATACGCATCTACCGCTCGCGGAATTTTCGTATAACAATAGTTACCACTCGAGTATCAAGATGGCACCGTTTGAAGCACTTTATGGTCGAAAATGTCGTTCACCGATCTGTTGGACCGACATTGGTGAAAACTTCATCACTGGTCCTGAACTTATACAAGAGACGACCGATAAAGGTTCTATCATTCGCAAGAACCTCGAAGTGGCGAGAAGTCGTCAAAAGAGCTATGCTGACAAGCGAGGTAAGCCATTGGAATTCCAAGTTGGGGAGATGGTTCTTCTTAAGGTTTCACCATGGAAAGGTGTGGTTCGCTTTGGAAAGAAGGGCAAACTGGCTCCAAGATTTGTAGGACCTTTCAAAATCCTGAAAAGGATTAGAAAAGTGGCTTATAAACTAGAGCTACCTCCCGACCTTAGTGGAGTTCATCCGTATTTCACGTCTCAAATTTGAGAAAGTGCTTGGCTGACGAAAGTCTGCATGTTCCATTGGAAGACATCCAGATTGACGAGTCATTGCATTTTGTCGAGAAGCCTGTTGAGATCATGGATCGCATTATGAAGAAGACTAGAACCACAACAACCCCAATCGTCAAGGTTCGTTGGGAAAATAAACGTGGCGCTGAATTACTTGGGAACGTGAGGAGCACATGAAGGAGAGATACCCGTTCTTATTTGTATAGTTTCATTTCTTTTAATTTCGGGACGAAATTCCTTTAAGTTGGGGAGACTGTAACATTTCGTATTTTCGTGAACTAAAAGTTAACTTCGTTTACTCTTACAAGGGTTATCTTTGTCAATTTTGAAACTTGCGTGATTGTTTGTGTTTAATATCTATTGTAATTGGGTTTTCATGAAATGTTATGTATGTATAATAATAATAAGGTTAATAATAATAAAAGTAAATAATAATATTGAATAATAGTATTAGTAATAAGATTTGCTAATAATAAAGATTAATAAACTTAACCATCTTTAAATTATAAACTTAGATTAAGTTTGAGGGTAATTTGTCATTTTAGAAACTTGAAATAGAACTTTATGCATAAAATAATAGAAAATCAAAGTTGAGGGACCAAAGGTGTAATTTATCAAAAATCCAAACCCCCCACCCCCCTTCTCACCCCGTTTTTCCGGTGACCTCGCTGGCCGGACTCCGGCCAAGTCCGGCGAGGCACCAAACCGCCAAAAACGATGTTTTCTTAATCCAAAACCGTCCCCAAACCGTTCTTGAATACGATTCGAACTCAATCATGAACTTTAATTGCGTTTAAACGACGGTTATGAACCGATCGAGTGATTAACCGAGCGTTTCTAACCATATAGCCGTTCGACCATTAACACTTAATATAATCAAATTAAATGATTCATAATCGAACGTCTAAGTAATCCAAAGCTTCTGTCAATTCCAAATTGCACCTGAATCAACACAAACAACGAATCCAATTTCATTTTTCCCGCAACCTGCAACTTAGTCGAACCTACACTTCTAAGCCTTCTTAGTTCAAATTGATTGAGGTTCTTCATCTTCAAGCTCATCCGAAGCTTCATACAAGTTTAATTGGTTATCAACCTCGTTTGCGCCTTGAAGCACATCCCCGCAGTCGCGAATCGCCCTTGAACTTGAGATCATCAATTCGAACTTAATAACGTAAGTACCACACATCTTTGTGCTCGGTTTCACATGGGCAATCAAAGCCCTATGATTGATTTCATTAACAATATCAATTCGATGTTCAATTGGAAACAAATCGATTCTAGGGTTCTTATGAAATTGGGGTTTGTTTTAAGTGTGTATTTAACAGTACAGAGCGGATTCTAACGCGGCTGGAAGCCTTTGGTTCACTGGTAACACACATGACTCCTAGACAGGAGGTCCCCGGTTCGAATCCGGGGAACCTCATGTATTTTTTTAGGCCTTTTGGCCTTCAAATCTAATGTTAAAAATTTCTAAAAATATGAAAAATCAAATAAACTTTGTTTCTCTTAAAATTATTTAATTATTTTTCTGTAATTTATTTACAAAAAAAAAATATAATAAATATATCTTTATAGGATTATCCTAACGTTAATAATATAAATAAAAATTTTTTTATTAAAAATGTACACTTTAAAATTAGTGTAATTTACACAATCTAATATTTCAAAAATACCTTTAATCTATTGTTTAATTTTATGCTCTTTTTTTTAAATTCAAATTGATCTAAACTTGTTAAACATTACAAAGTTATTATTAATCCATAAGTTTATATAAAATATAAATCGTTTCCCCGAGAATATAAATGAGTTCTTACTTGGCAAATATAATCAACAAAACCTCAAACATCAAGTTGATTCCTAGTCCTTAACCTTATTGTAGAGCTTTAATTTTGTAAATATACATATTTAGGTGTCTTGTGACCATACATCTTGGAGTGACGCTTATATTATTTTATTAATCGCCATTATATATTTATTGTCAAGTGAGTTTTCCTTGCCCCATTTTATTTTGTTTCACACTACTTTGGGGTGAAACATGATTATCTATACATTGTACACTTATTAACGTTTGAAACTTGTAAGCACATGCAATCATCTTAATATTATGTCATGGTTATTTGTGTATTGTAAGTGTTTATATGAGATACATTGTTTGTTTACAATCATTACTATTGCTAGCCTGGCAACGTCTTAGATCTTTGGGCCTGACAAGCCTATTTGGTGCTAAAGTCGATGTATTGCCGACGCCTAGGAGCCGTATGCTTGTGCACTAGGGAACCAAATACACTTAGCCAATCTTTTATACTTGTAATTAAGTCAAGGTTTGGTTGTAACGATATGTGTTCTATACCTTACTAGCTTATAACCTATGACATGAATGCTACTTGTAACTTTCTTTTTCATATTATGTATAAAAACCTTGGAAACTCACCAACTATTTTTAGTTGACTCTTATTTTTATCATGTTTCAGGTCAGCCTCAAGCTTAAAGTGTTCTTTTTGAAGCAAGCTATAATCTAGGATTTGGACCTAGTAAATGGAATAAAAAGTTTACCTTATGTTTTGTTGCATTTGAACTTATTACTTGTTTGGGAATTATGTTTGCATTTCATTTCAAGACTTACGATAATAATATTTACAATTTAATATAGTGTTATGTCGCTGTGAACAATCTTAACCCTCACATCTCGACGTTTCCGCCGTTATGGTTTGGGTGTGACACATGGCCTCGAGCCATTTATCACAATCCGAATTGGACACTGCATCATGGTATATGGTTGGTTCATCTGAATCTACCACATAGCATCCATCCATGAAAAATCCATATCTTTCAGGTGGATTACTAGTCTACCTTCTACGAACGTTTTGTGTGTATTGATCAACCACTTGATCATGTTCAACATCCTCATGTTGAGTGCTAGTTTCAACCAAAAATGCATCGGGTTGTGGTTCTTGATCCTCCTCAAGATCCACTATTCTACTGCTAGTTCCTTCCTTAAGGAACTTTGCTTCTAAGAACTCACCCTTTCTGGAAACAAACACCTTTTGTTCCAGTGGATCATAGAAATAAAATCCCATAGAATCTGTAGGATATCCAACAAAGATGCACTTGGTGGATCGGACTTCCAATTTGTTTGGGGTGGGAGTCTTAACATAAGCCTCACAACCCCAGACCCCTAAATATGATAGTGATGGAACTCTCCATGCCATATTTCAAAGGGTGTCCTTTCCACCTTTTTGGTTTGGGCCATATTTAGAATACGGGCCACGAAGAGCGAAGCGAAACCCCAAAATGATAGAGGTAATGTGCTTCTAGCCATCATAGATCAGACCATATCCATAAGGTTCGATTCCTCCTCTCAGACACCTTATGTTGTGGTGTTCCAGGTTGAGTGAGTTGTGAGACAATCCACAACTCCTAAGATGATCTTGAAACGCATCACTTAGTATTCACCTCTTCTATCGTGTGCAAAGAACTTTAATCGACTTGTTGAGTTGATTTTGTACTTCATTTTGAATGATCTTGAACATTTCAAAACCTTCATCTTTGTGTCTTAACAGGTACACATACCCATAGCAACTATAATCGTCGGTAAAGGTAATGAAGTATCTTTCACCATTCCTAGTCATCGGCTTAAAAGGGCCACATACATCCGAATGTATGATTCCTAATAAATCTTTTGCCCTTTCGTTAGTCCCACTAAAGGGTGCCTTAGTCATTTTACCTTGTAAACAAGACTCACACACATCAATGAATCACATTCACTTGTTTTTAAAAGACCATTCGTTTGTAGTGTTTGAATCTTTTCTGGATTATATGACCAAGAGGACAATGCCAAAGATAGGTATCACTCAAATCCAACTTGAGTTTCTTGGTGCTAGTTTGGTACAATGAACTATTTAAAGTATTTTCATGAACCAATTCATAATAACATTAATGGGAATAGCTTTAAAGTACAACATATCATTTAAAGAAACATGAATATTATTGGACCAAAAGAACCAATGAGCCTGATCAGAAAAACCTCTAAGTCCCACAGACATTGCAACTGCTGAAGAAGATCACAACAGCTGAAGAAATCAGCTGATTACAAGATCTGAAGACAAAGTCTGAAGACAAGATTTGAAGACTTCTACTGAAGACAGAGTCTGAAAGCAAAGACTGAAGACAAAGTCTGAAAGAAAAGTACTGAAGACAAAGTCTGAAAGTAAAGTACTGAAGACAAAGTCTGAAGCTATCAGCTGAAGACAAAGTCTGAAAGTAAAAGTCTGAAGAACAAGGACCGAAGACAAAGACTGAAGACCAAAGTGATCAGTAGTTGTCACAACAGCTAAAGTTATTAACTTGAGTAGTTGTGATGGTTTCCTTTCAGTACTTGTAATTTACTTTTCAGTAGTTATAGTTTTAGTTAGTTGTGATGGTTTCCTTTCAGTACTTGTAATTTACTTTTCAGTAGTTATAGTTTTAGTTGTTGTAGTTCCGTAGTTTTATGTTTTTGTACTTAGCATTCTTTGAGATGTAATCAGTAGTTGAGAACATTCTCAGTAGTTTGCATAGTTTCAGTAGTTTGTATAATTCTGTTAGATGTCACTATCAAGTGACATCAGACGTCACATTCCCTATATAAGGAATGTTGACCTATTTGTAACGTGTGACATTCAGCCACCACGAAAGCATATGAATGAAATATTTCTTTTGCAGAATTATCTCTCTATAACCGTTTACTCTTACATTGAATATCAATTGTGTTCTTGCTAATTGTCTAATTCAGTGTTCGAATTCCACTGCGATCTACTCTAATTAATAAAACTTAGATCTTGATCCTAACAAATGGTATCAGAGCAGGTTAATCATTGATCGATCTAACAATTGATCATTGAAACTGCTATTTCGATATCTAAGTTTGATTGAATTAGCATATTTGCAAGAATTGGTTATAGATCATTGAATTTCTGCTGCTTTCGGTTATTCGCTTTGAGTTTTCTCTTGGTTCATATTGAGTTTGTTGTGTTTTGCACTAAATCAGTTAAAACTTAATTGAATTTGGTTGAATCTGAGAATGACTACTCCTTTTAATGAACCTCACAATACCGGTTCCTCAACCAAGCCTCCGATGCTGGTTAGGACTGAGTATAACATATGGCAACGAAGAATGCTTCATCACCTGTCTATTAACAGTTCAGGTTGTTAGATATCTGTGGTACATGGTCCACACAAGCCTATGGTGAACAATCCAGAAACCAACCAAATGGTTCCGAAGAAGAAAGAACAATACTCAGATGAGGATCGAAAACTGTTTGAGATTGATGCTAAAGCGCATGGTATTCTGGCCATGGCTTTGCCTAATGAAATCTATTTTGGGCTTATGCATCATGAAACTGCTCATGACCTCTGGAATGCATTGAAGGAACAATTTGGTGGAATAGATGAGGTCTTAGCAAACAACAGACAAATCCTTGCCCAACAATATGAGACATTCTCTCATAGGAAGGGTGAGTCACTAACTCAACAGTTTGAGCGTTTTTCCTGTTTGATCTCTGAGCTGAAAATGGTCAAACACGAATACACTAATAGCCAGATGAACAACAGATTCCTCAGATCACTGCCTGAGAGATGGACACATACACCATTGTCCTACGCTCCAGTGCAAATCTGGATAGCCTATCTCTCACCCAACTCCATGAGAAACTGCTTACATTTGAAAGAGAGATAGAGCAAAAAAGGAAACTGGCATCATCAGGAAAGCTCACTGATGACTTTGTACTAGGGAACACTGCCTTGGTTGGTCATGAGTCAGAATATGCTCCATGAGAAAGCAATTATGATGAGCATATAGATTTCTCTTCAAACAGTTTAGATGATGCATTTGTTAGTGTTGACAGTCAGTCAGGCTGTAATAGTGACAATTTGTGTTTCATTATGGATGATTTGAAGGGTATTGCTGATGATGAATTAGAAGAGATGGATATTCTAAGCCAAATGGCCTTGATTAATATCAGATCTCAAAAGTTCTACAAGAGAACTGGTAGGAAATTTCCAGGACTCTCTGGCAAATCCAAAGTTGGTTTTGACAAGAGTAAGTTGAGGTGTCACAAATGCCACAGGCTTGGACACTTTGCAAGAGAATGTAGATCAACTGGATCTAACTCCTCTGCATCCTTTGTGACTTTTCCAAGCAATAGTCCACAAAACAGAGGGCAACATCCTGCTAGTTCTGGTCATCATGCACAACCTATATCTCCTGCATATTTTGTCCCTCAGGGTCCAATGTCATATCCATATCCCTGCTATTACATGCCACAGCCAAATCCAATTCAAGTTCCTATTGCACAACAACCTCAAGCCTTACCTAAGCCTCTATCATCTCAATCATCTCAATCACAACCTCATCACAGCTTCTTCACCCCTGGTGTTGTTGACTGGAGCAGTTTACCAGATGATCTCTCTGGTAATGAGCATTTATTTGCTGGTGATGTCAACATGGTGGTGAACATCCTTTTCGGAATCTTGCTCTCATGGCCCTGGAGTCTATTGAGAGTTCATGCTCCAATGCATCTTCATCACAGGTAACACAGGTATCCTCTGAGGATAAGGCCAAGCTATGTTCTGAATCTTACATAGCTGCATTTATCTCTGTTAGAGAGGCAAATGTAGCTTTAATAAATCAAAATCTTGAGCTTGAGCAAATACTTCCAAAAGAAAAGATGAGTATGAGTCTATACTTAATGACAAAGATGATGAGATTATAAGCTTAAATGCCAATTAATGATGAAAAGGCTAAGCTAGAGGTCATTCTTGAGAACCACAGAGAACTCAAAGAAAAACTTGCAGCTACCCAAGTTGAGTGTGACCACTGGGTATCATCCTGCAAGGGATTTGAAATGCTGCTCAACAAGCAATCTGCTTCGAATGTGAAGTTTGGAATAGGTTACAATCACATTGCACCACCTACAGATTTTACTCCAAAATCAATAGTAAAACCTGAAGGTGAAAGTAATTTCCAAACCACATCATCATGTGTATCATCTTAAGTGATCTCCCAAGATCAGAAGATGAAATCAGTGTTAATACCTCAGCAAATCAATTGCCTGATGGGTTAACTACTTATAAGCACATGAAGCTGAGTACTTCAGATGTTGTCCCTCAAAGTACCTCAAGTACTGAAGGGCAAGTTACAACATCTGAAAAGCATTTCAAATCAGCTGAAATAAAAGGATTAACAACTCCTCATGAATCTATCATACGGTCTTTCAGGACAGATAGAGAACAGCTGAAAAACAAGTCTTCAGTTGTTACAGATCCTTCAGTACTAAACACAAGTACTGAAAGGAGGAAAGTACTGAAGAGCACACCTTCAGTAGTTTCCACATCAGCAGTTGATCAATCCAAGATGATGAATAAGCCATGTGAAATATGTGGTAAATTCAATCATCTTTCTCATGAATGTTGGTACAGAAAGGGTTCCAAACTCAACAGAGATAAGCTCATTAAAATCCAGATGGATGAAATAAAAAACTGAGATTGAGACCAAGTTTGTTCTACAGTCATCCCAATGTGATAAACCCAAGCCTTCATCCAAATCCAAAAAGAAGGATAGGGTTTATCATGGAACAGCTGATAGTGCTCCTCATGACAAACATCAGACTAAGTCTGTGAATTTCAAGGAGGAAATGGTGGGTCACAGGAACTCATCAAAAAACAAGTACTGATATGTCCCAAGAGCTGAAATCTTTAGCTACAAATCAGACACAACTTGTTATGATGGTTCAGCATTTGTTGGGGAGAGTTAACCAACTAGATGCACCTGTGATCAAACCACTGAAAAGGCATTCCAAGCCCAAATCCAAGGAATCCATTTCAGCACCATATTCATCTTCATTAGCTGTTAATCATGAGAAACAAGTTATGGTTAAATCTGTTGATGAAAACAGACCCAAAACCAAAAAGGTTTGGGTCTCAAAACCTAACTATTCTTTATGATAAATGCAGGTTCTTCAGCATGCCAAAGGAGCATCTGGTATGTAGACAGTGGAGGATCTATGCATATGACTGGAAGCAGTTCTCTTCTTAATGACTACTCTCAAGGAAAGAAGTGATTTGTTTCATTTGGAAATGATGCTAAGGGTTACATCATTGGGAAAGGATATGTGTCTAATAGAGATATCAGATTTGATGATGTTAACCATGTGGAGAATCTTAAGTATAATCTACTAAGTGTCAGTCAGATATGTGATAAAGGGCATGTTGCACTTTTCATAAGCCAGAACTGCAGGATTCCGTCTTCCCATGTTCTGAGGCTGATTGATAAGGTATTGGATGAAGATACTCTCCTGAAGGCCAACAGGATTGGAAGAGTATATGCCTTGGATTTGTCAAAGAAGATTGATTTGAAGGGTCATCCTTGCCTGTTCTCCAAAGCCTCTCCTCAGGAATCTAAACTGTGGCATAGAAGGTTGGGTCATGTTAATCTCAAAAACATGAATCAGCTAATCCACAATAGTTTAGTGAGAGGTCTACCAATAAAGGAGTTCCACTGTGATGAAACCTGCACTGCTTGTTTGAAAGGAAAACAACACAAAGTCTCATTCCCTCCTATTGACGAACCTAAGTCCACTGCCTGCTTGCAGTTACTGCACATGGATCTATTTGGTCCTGTGAGAATGATGAGCATGGCAAAGAAGAAATACTATCTGGTAATTGTGGATGATTACTCCAGATTTGTACGGACTTTCTTCTTGCATTCAAAGGATGAGGTTGCTGAGACGATTATAAACTTTGTGTTGTATGTTGAGAAGCAGTATTCCCTATCAGTCAAGTGTATAAGTAGTGATAATGGAACTGAATTCAGAAACCATTCACTTGATTATTTTTATCTCTCAAGGGAATCAAGAGGCAGTTTAGCATTCCAAGGACTCCAGAACAAAATAGAGTAGTGGAGAGAAAGAATAGGACCCTAATTGAAGCTGCAAGGTCTATGTTAGCTGACTCTGGTTTGCCATTGACCTTTTGGGCTGAAGCTGTCAACACAGCTTGCTATATGCAGAATAGAGTATTAGTAAATCAGAGGTTGATGAAGACTCCATATGAAGTTCTACATCATTTGGCTCCTCTAATTTCATTTTTCAAAGCCTTTGGGTGTCCTTGTTTCATTCTCAACACAAAGGATCAACTCCACAAATTTGATCTTAAGGTGGATGCAAGGTATTTTGTAGGATATTCATCCACATGCAACGCTTACAGAGTCTTCAACTACAGAACAAAGATAGTTGAAGAAACCTTGCATGTGAAAGTCAATAAATCTCCTAAGGATAAAATTCCACAAAACCCTGTGGAGCTGTTTGATCTGGACATACTGCAATATGTTCCTTATCAACCTCCAGCTGTTGCAGATCATGTGGATAAATCATCTTCTGCAGAAAGTCTTCCACCTGGTGGTACTGAAGATGATGATGATATCAATACTCACCTTTTCAAGTTTAGTGATCAACTGTCTGAGTCTGCTAAACTTGATGTTCCTGTAGCTTCAGCAGCTCCATCCACAACAAATGCTCATGAGATTTCTGACTCCTCTACATCATGTGAATTGCCATCTCATACTTGGTTTCAAGAATCTGGATCAACATCTGTTGTTGCTGAGCCGGTTACAAACACTTGCACTGATCTTATAGTGTACCAAGAGCTGAAGAATCACCCCATGTCTCATATCATTGGTGATATCAATGCTGGTGTCTCAACCAGAAGTCAATTGTCCAACTTCTGCTTCTATGCTCTCTTCATCGGTCAGCTAGAGCCAAAGAACTATCATGTTGTTTTAAGAGACAATGGATGGGTTGAAGCCATGCAGCTTGAGTTACTTCAGTTCAAAAAGTAGCAAGTGTAGGAACTGGTTCCTCTACCCCCAGGTAAGTGTGCAATAGGCACTAAATGGGTGTTTAGGAATAAAACTGATGAAAATGGGCTTATTGTCAAGAACAAGGCTAGACTGGTTGTACAAGGGTTTTCACAAGAAGAAGGTATTGGTTGACAAGGATTTCCCTCAGTCCTCATCCATTCAAGAAATGAAGAAACAAGCTCTAAGGCTGTACACTCTTAGACATACTAAGGAAAAGAGTTGATGATGAGAAAGAACCTGAAAAAGAGAAGGAGGTGGAGAAAGAACTGATCTCAGAACAGCTGATCACATACAAGCGAAAGAAAAGTGCTGAGTCAAAAGCTGATGAAGAAAAATCTTTAGAAGATCTTGTCAAAGATGTTGATGAAGCTCACAACAGATCCATGGATAAAATTATAGATCAGCTCTTTAGACATAGTCATGACACAGGCACATTAGACTCGGAGATCAGAAGGCTGGAAATAGAAGAGATTCAAACAAGATGGGCTGGTTATAGTGTGTTAGGAAGGGAAAGATTGGAGATAATGATCAGATTCATTGCCAAATACCTTGGAAGATCATTGATAGAGATAAAGTCCTGGTCCAGCAACAGTATCTTGGAGATAACCAAGAAAATCTGCTTTGCTGGAGGCTATAATAAAGGATTGATCATCGAAGCACTGGATGAAGCAGGTGCATGGAAGAGAACTAAAATGAAAAAGCTCTCCAAAGCAAAACTCACCACCAAAATGATAGATCAGTCTTCTCAAACTCCCACTCAAACACAACCCTCATCTCTAAAATCTCCCAAATCTGTCCTTAAACCAAAGCCACCCACAACTCAACCCACAAAACCAATCCCTTTACCCCAAAAACCACCTCAAACCTTACCCAGTGATACACCCAGAAGGAGGCGAAGGGTGTTGAGGGTAGAAGAAGATGAAGAAGAGGATGATGATGAAGATTGTCTGCCAATCTCTGCTGTTCTCAACCTTAAAACACCTGAGCACAGAAGTCAACAAGTGATTACACCTGACTTGCAAATGCAAATGGTGAAGATAAAGATTGAAGAAGCAGAACAGTAGAAGCAGCACGATAAGCAGTTTCTCAAGATGGTTGACAAGGATTTCCCTCAGTCCTCATCCATTTAAGAAATGAAGAAACAAGCTCTGAGGCTGTACACTCTTAGACATACTTTTCAACATCAAAGAGAAAGAGTGCGGATTTGGCCAGACCCCAGGGTAAGCTCTAGAATTCATAAGAAGAATATACCAAGTAGATATCATGGCCAAGTGAAGAAGACCTTGAATGCTGCAATTACGTTGGCCATGGTAGTCTCACCCTGGGAAATCATTGAAGAATTCAAGAGAGCTCACAACTCCAAGACAACCCCTCAATCTATTCTTGAGAACAAAATGATCAAGAAGGGGTTGTTATACAAACACTTGAAGATCTTCAGAAGAGTGAACTCCAGTTGTTGCTTGAAGGCTCTCACCCTGATGAATTTGCTTACAGAGAGATAACAATTGTGGAGTTGAAGAATGGAAAGACAGTGAGATACCTGCCTGAGTATTATGGCCCAGAGTTCTTCTTTAAGGGAGAAGCAAAAGAACTCACCAAGGAGGAACAAGTTGTTCTCCTTGAGGCCTATGCTAGTGAGTCTTACAGACTCATTAATGGGAACTAGTTTCATGGTTGGGACAAGACTCTGTGTCCAGTTTCCCCAAACAGAGTTCCCTTCCATACTTAGCCAATCAAAAGATTAGAAACCTTTTCCTGGCCTGTGCTTAATTGATTACCTCTGAAGCTGATCAAGAGGGTGTTTCTGCCTAGAATAAGTGGGATCATCAATAAGTTTAGAGGTTTTGGCTACATTGGTTCAGGGGGAGTTTGTTGGACCAAAAGAACCAATGAGCCTCATCAGAAAAACCTCTAAGTCCCACAGACATTGCAACTACTAAAGAAGATCACAACAGGTGAAGACATCAGTTGATTACAAGGTCTGAAGACAAGATCTGAAGACTTCTACTGAAGACAGAGTCTGAAAGCAAAGACTGAAGACAAAGTCTGAAAGAAAAGTACCGAAGACAAAGTCTGAAAGTAAAGTACTGAAGACAAAGTCCGAAGCTATCAGCTGAAGACAAAGTCTGAAAGTAAAAGTCTGAAGAACAAGGACTGAAGACCAAAGTGATCAGTAGTTGTCATAACAGCTGAGTTATTAACTTTTCAGTAGTTATAGTATCAGTAGTTTTATGTTTTTGTACTTAGCATTCTCTGAGATGTAATCGGTAGTTGAGAACATTCTTAGTAGTTTGCATAGCTTTAGTAGTTTGTATAATTCTGTTAGATGTCACTATCAAGTGACATCAGCAGACGTCACATTCCCTATATAAGGAATGTTGACCTAGTTGTAGCGTGTGACATTCAGTTACCACGAAAGCATATGACTGAAATATTTCCTTTGCAGAATTATTTCTCTATAACCGTTTACTCTTACATTGAAGATCAATTGTGTCTTGCTAATTGTGTAATTCAATGTTCGAATTCCGCTGCGATCTACTCTAATTAATCAAACTTAGATCTCTGATCCTAACAAATATCTTTTTCAAAAAATGATAATACATATCCAAATTGTTTTAATAGGGCTATAGAATTAATATTCCTAGTCAAACTAGGAGCATACAAAACATTGTTCAAAATTACTTCCAAACCATTTGGAAGTTTCAAGATGTAGTCACCACGGGCTTCAACTTGAACTTTTGGCCCATTGGCCATGTAGAGGCTAACATCCCCTTTCTTGAAGTCACTACTTCTTTTGAACCCCTGCACCAAATTGCAAATGTGAGTTCCACATCCAGTATCTAATACCGATGTGTTAGAGGATGTCATGTTTAAATAAATATGGATCATGTATATTGTACCTGAGGTTTGCCCAGCATCCCTCTTTGCTTTCAACTCTTGTAGATGGACAGGACAATTTCTTGCCCAATTTCCAATCTCCCCACACTTGAAACATGGGTCATTAGTAGCAACCTTTTGCTTCTTCTCCTGTGGTTTGGGTGGCACCCTTACCACCCCTTTCCCTTTTCCCCATACGGGTCCCTTGCCCTTGGCAACCTTTGCCTTGGGTGTCGGATGAGGCCTTTTCTTGTTCCCACCTTCATTGATGGTGAGAACGGTAAAACCCTTTTACCCATGGCCGCCTCGGCCGTTTTGAGCATTGAGTGAAACTCACCAATGCTTTTGTCCCAAGCATTCATGTTATAGTTCAACACGAATGTCTCGAACTTCTTGGTAAGGCCATTGAGGATCAAATCCGTGGCCAATTCCTTCGAGACAGGACAATTAAGCCTTTCGAGGCGGTCAATGTGGCTTTTCATCTTAAGTACATAAGATGAAACCGATTGGTTGTCGTCCATATGACATGCATGGAGTGCTCGAACCGTTTCGAAGCGCTCAACCCTCGCTTGCTATTAGAACATTTCCTTCAGCTGGGTTATCATGTCATAAGCTCCGTGATGTTCATACTCCTTTTGGAGATCTAGAGTCATGCTCGCCAGCATGAGACAAGACAATGGACGGAGTCCTCAGTGTACTTCAACCAATCGTTATAGGCCTCCTCATCATCCTTAGTAGGTTGATCGGGGATAGGGTCGTCTAAAATATATGATCGTCTCTCTTGCTTGAGAACGATTCTCAAGTTTCGATACCAATCAATGAAATTGTTATGATTTAGACGTTCCTTTTGGAGAATAGCTCGTAATGATTGGGCGGACGCGGATGAATTTTCATTGCTATCATGGTTATTGGAGGCCATCTACAAAATTTTAACAAAGATGAATTTTAGTATTTTCGATATTGTTATTTTAATAATAACTACCTTTTATGGCTATTTTATATTAAAATCTAGAATCCAACATTACATTTAAATTGTGGTTAGGTGACCTTTATCCCATGATTTAAATTAATAAGAAGGTCAACCATGACAATTGCAACCATTTGCAACTTCTACAGATATGGGATCGACTTGAAACATCATATGTAAAGTCGGCATGTTAATCCCATCAACACCATTTGGAAACCACATCGTAGGTGATCCATTTGACATGGTTTGCAAATCAAGACACCTTACTTACACCCACAAGTGAGTTTACCAACATAAGTGGCTAGGTGACCTTTATCCCACCAATGTGGTATCCCCACCTTAAGTCACAGGTTCCCTCTAAAAGGTTAGGTGACCTTTATCCCATTAAGAGTTTCCAAATGACTCAAGTGTAGTGCAAAAGGACGGTGTTGAACTTGTTGGTAAAGAATTTAAAGTTTTCATTAATTCTAGGCTTTGAAAACTCTATGTACCGTGTAATTGATGCTTACAAATACTTGGTACTCTATGGTTTTTTTAATAAAACCCATTTTATTATAAAATCATTAATCCTTTTAATAACCATTTATTAACACTTAGTGATTAAGAACCATTTTTATATTAGCTTGTTAAAATCATTTTATTAAGATTGTATATCATATCCAAATATCACACAATCATTCACAAAATCACAATCAAACAAGCATAATATAAATAACCACATGTGCATAACCATACCAAAGTTTAACCTCTTAAACTTTCTGAAAAACACAGCGGAAATGATTTTGAACATGATTGTAAAGCTGAAATTTCATGTTCTTATGATGACATATTTATGTATAAAACAAACCCAAAATCAAAGGATCATGATATGTGAATAAGCAAGCTATGAAACATATGTAAATGTACATAAAATCACAGCTACAATGAGCTGTGAAAAACTACCTTTCAACAGCTTAAAATCAACCAAGAATGGGATGTTGGATTCTCAAAACTCGGCCAAGGCTCCAAGGAAAGGACCCCTCAAGCTTGTATACCCCAAGCTAACTTGCAAACACCTCTTCTTGCTAGGGAGATGAACACCAAAATGACTCCAATACCTCTCCAAAGTCTGCTGGAACTCGAGAGCTTGAGAGAGAGATGGGAGCTTCTAATTTTTTATTTGCATGTGTGAAAGAGATAGGATGGTTGAGTGTTGGACTAGTAATCAAGTTTGTAGTTTACAAGAAGTTAAAAGAACCTCTCATAGGAGAGGGGGGCGGCCGAAAAGGGCTCTAAGATAAGTGTTTTTCCCCCCAAAACTTTATCAAATAATTTTTATAAACTAGTCCCTTATAAGTTGTACAATTAACTTTTAATTGTATAACTTATACACTCTTTTATTATTTAATGTTATCTAACTAACTTAAATAACACTAAGTAATATTCTTGAACAAAATATCCTAATAAGTTGTTCCATCTCATATGCAACTTATTTAGAAAACCCATTTTCTAAATTTGGTGTTATTATTTAATTGCATGATCATATCATCAATTGAATAATTGTCGGTGATTGCAAAGCTTGTTATTGGGTATAACCCGACTTGGATCATGACATACTAACCGCATCAATGTTCTATGTGTGTTGGGCATATAGAATCCAACAATCTCCCACTAGATATCGCATCCGTATGCTTCAAGTCCACTTTGTGTCTACCTTTTGTGCTTCCTTCCCGAGCATCTTCTTTTACAAAATATCTATCCTAATACATATTTTCTAGTTAAAGAAAAATACTCCTAATCTATTATTACATCCCAATGAATAAATAGATAATTAAAAGCACAAAACTTTACAACCCAATTGAATGAATATAATCAAATAAATACATTCTTTCAAACCAAACAACACAAGGTCAAGCTAGGTTATGCACTATCAAAAGAACAATAACAAACATCATACAATAAACAAAATAAACCCATCAAACCCCAAATTTTCAGCCAACATAAACTGAAAATTAGGGTTTGTTTGTCCAAACAAAAAACAACCAACATATCAACCAATTGACGTTCCTATCTTTCAAAGTTTAGTCATAAGCATGAAGATATAACTTTGGAGGTTTATTAAATCAACCAAAATAGCCTCTAATGAGTGAATAAACATCCTTTAAAACCGATTTTTAAAGGACAAGAACAAGCAAGCCATCCATATAACCGGCTCTTGATGCCATTGAAGACAAGGTATTCATACAAATCCAAATTACAAACTTGATAAGGTTTTCAGGGGAAAAACTCTTATCTTAGAGCCCTTTTCGGCCGCCTCCCCCCCCCCCTCTCCTTTGAGAGGTTCTTTTAACTTCTTGTAAACTACAAACTTGATTACTAGTCCAACAAGGTATTCATATAAATCCAAAGCAACCGATGGATCCGTTTACCTTACCTGGAACCCTTGGGGTGAGTGTCCGCTTATAGGTACGCATGTCTTCATTAAGGTTGTAGTTGACATAATACTTTGATAAGTCAACGTAATGTTTTTGGTTTGTAAACCGAACGTTACACTCGAAAAATCTTGTTATTTTGAATCGTTTCATCATTTATTTTGTTCCCTTAAACTCATTATCCCAAATCTCTTAACGACCCATAATAATCTTTCTAAATGCCTTCCCCTCAAAACCACTTTTATCCTGAAAACCTATACAATGATGCTCTCATTCTAAATTGAATCCTTAATCATAACAAAACATGATTCTCGTATCAACATTACACTAATAAAACCTTGAAACCATAATGATATAATTAATCATCTAAGAAGTCTATTAAAGTTATTTCCTTGAGAAGCTCTTATGAATTCCATATCTTATCCAAAAGTGTCTTGACCATAATTTTCATGTCGTCAAGATAAGTTCTTTATTGCTCTAAACTTGGTGTTGTACTCATGACAAAACCTTCACAATCATCTTGAATTGTTTAAAATACAAAAATTTATCAACTAAAATTCTAAATTAATGATCTTGCTCACCTTGTCAAGACACATGAAATTATGAATTATGAAACTTAACAAATTTAAGTATAGCAAAACATTATAATTAAGCTTGTTCAGCTTACACGCTTCCAAGAGTTCACTTACGAACGTAAAATGGAATCCAAATCACCTCATCTCCTTGAAAGTAGTCGTCTCGTGATTAAATCTCAGGACGAAATTTTTTTAAAGTAGAGGAGACTGTAATATCCGCTATTGTTTTTTCAAGTTAAAACTCAATTTTTAAGTTTTAATTATAATAACTTTGTTGGATTAAATATATTAAGTGTTTTTATGCACTGTTCATAATCCAAATAACTTGTAATATATTACTTAGAAATAATTTTTTATTAAGTTATAAATATTTATTAATCTTTTTATGATAAATAACTAAATAGAAAAGTGTTATTAAAAATTTAAGTTATAAAATAACTTTTAATAAGCTTATAAAGTTTCATGAGTAGTTTTGAATTTTTGAAAATAAATAAATAAATTATAAAATTAACAAGCTTTATAAAAGTTGTAAATACTTCTAAATAATTAATTTGATTAGTCTTATTAGTACAAGGTCTAATTTGTAATTTATGAAACTTTGTTTCAAAAGTTTGGTCATAAAATAACACCTTGTAGAGGTTTTAACATGTTTATCAAAGCTCATATAATCTTGTTTATACGAAAATGCAGCGGATTTTATATTTTAAAACATGTTAATAAAGAACCCCAAGCCATGGATCATTATACAAATGCATACAATAAAGAACATAAGATACTTAGAAGTATATACAACCTTTGTAGCTTCCTAAAACCCAAAGTTGTGAGCTGTGAAAGATGACTTTATGGCTGAGTTTTCAACCAAGAAAACCTCAAGGAGTGATACCCCAGCTTGTACAAACACCTTCCTTTGCTAGGGCTTGCAACACCAACTTGTAGAGCTCTCTTTTGTTGAATCTTTTCAGCCAAGAACCCTTCTTTGCAAAGCTGAAAATCCTGATTCTTTTGCTAAAAAAACGAGATTTTAGAGTGAGAAAGGAGAGAGCATCTCTTGTGTGTGTGTGAGAGAAAGAGAGGAATGCAAGAGTTTTCAAGTGGGTTGAGTTATTGCATGGCCTTGGAACTAAAAGGGGGCCATCCAAGACAAAAGGGGCGGCCGATTTTTGGCTCCCTTTGTCTCCCTCTTGTTTCAAATTTTATAAAAAAATATACACTCTTGCACCCTTATTATGTAAAATTAAACCATTTTAATTTTATATCACTAACACACACACTATTATTTGTCATTGTCTAACTAATTTAAAAAATGAACAAATAATCCCATATGAACAACATATATATATATATAAACTTGTTCATTTGCAAAAGCAATGATTTAGAAAACCCGGTTTCTAAATTGGTGTTTATATTTATTTGTTTGATCTAATCAACAAATAAATATTTGTCGGTGTTTGTTTGGCTTGTTATTGGGTATGACCAGACTTGGATCATATCACACTAGCCACATCAATTTAATATGTATCTTGGGCAGATCAATTCTTTCAATCTCCCACTTGCACAAGATTCATAGAAGATTGATGCAAGCAGCAAATAACGCCTAGCAACGGTTTGCTACCCCTAATGTATATGACTAAGTGCCATTCAATAACATCATCCTTTTCAAGTACCTTACTTGAATATGTTTTAGGTGAATTAATCATCTATCCTTTTGTTGCACATGTCATGTTAAATCCAAGAGACACAGAATTGTCATTCTCTGATGATTTAACTTTAACAGGCCTTAGACATCTAACTCTCAACGAATAAGAGGAACAAATTCCATCTTGACTACATACGTCTCTCACAATCACCTCATGTCATACCTGAACTCAGTCTTATGTACTGCCTTTTCAGAACAGCAAAGGACTAAGTCAAAGTACAATACTTGGTGAATATCAAGACCCAATATGTATCTCAGGTCAGGATACAAAGATATTCGCCTTTACTCAAAATCTCTTATGACTAATCAGAAAGATTCCATGCACAAATAATTGAGAGCGGGTCAGTCCAATATCTATATCCCATAGGCATAAATGAACCTTTGGTAGGAACCTCTTGCTCTATATTCATACCTTATGAATATCAACCAATCCTAGTTCATTATAGTCTTACATTCATAGTTGTTCCCACAAGTATGATCGACTACGGACGTTGAGAATAATTCATTTATTCACGGATTTAAACATGCTAAAATAGAAGAACAAATGAAATTATAACCATATAATTAAGTCAAATAACATTAGTTCCAATATCCAAATACAAAATACAACATCAAACCTAGTCACTTGAATATCTAAGTCCCATGGCACAAGCATGACCTTCATGCTTTGCCTTTTCAAGGAGCTTTGTGAGTGGATCCGTAACGTTTTTATTAGTGTGGACTTTGCGAATACATATCTTTCCTTTTTCAACTTCATCCCTTATGTAGTTGAATCTCCGTTCAATGTGCCGAGTCTTTTGATGAGCACGAGGTTCCTTGATTTGAGTAATCGCACCCTCGTTGTCACAAAAGATCTCTAGGGGATCCTGAATGGAAGGGACTACCCCTAGATCGGCTATGAATTTCTTCAGCCATGTAGCTTCTTGTGCTGCCATTGAAGCGGCGACGTATTCTGACTCTGTAGTGGACAACGCTACGACTTCTTGCTTTGAGCTTTTCCAAGATACAGCTCCCCCATTTAGAATAAAGATGTACCCCGATTGAGATCGTGAATCATCTCGATCGGCTTGGAAACTCGCATCCGTGTAACCTTTTACAACGAGTTCCTCTTCACCAGACCCGTAGATCAAGAACATGTCCTTAGTCCTCCTTAGGTACTTCAGAATGTTCTTGACAGCCATCCAATGACTATCACCAGGATTTTGCTGGTATCTACTTGTCATGCTTAAAGCGCATGACACGTCTGGTCTAGTGCATATCATTGCATACATGATGGATCCTATAGCAGATGCATATGGGATTGCCTTCATTCTATTTTGCTCTTCCTTTGAGCTTGGACATTGAGTCGTACTCAATATTGTCCCTCTCTGAATAGGTACACTACCTTTCTTAGAGTTTTCCATCTTGAACCTTTTCAAGATTTTGTCAATGTATGCACTTTGATTTAAACCAATCAGCCGCCTTAATCTATCTTTATAGATCTTTATTCCCAGAATATAGGTGGCTTCACCAAGATCCTTGATGGAAAAACAACTTCCAAGCCCGGTTTTAACACCTTCCAAGGTTGGAATGACATTTCCAAATAGTAGTATGTCATCAACATACAATACTAGGAAGGTTATTGTGCTCCCACTAGCCTTCTTATACACACAAGCCTCATCAGCGTTTTTGATGAAGCCAAATTTCTTTACTTCATCATCAAAACGGTGATTCCAACTTCTCGATGCTTGTTTCAATCCATAGATGATTTCTTTAACTTACATACTTTGTTAGGATGTTTTGGATCTACAAAACCTTCAGGCTGAACCATATAGACATCTTCCTCAAGATATCCATTTAGGAAAGCAGTTTTGACATTCATTTGCCAAATCTCATAATCATAATGAGCTGCTATGGCAAAGAATATCCTTATAGACTTAAGAATGGCAACAGGTGAGAAGGTTTCATCATAATCAACCCCTTGAGTTTGAGTGAAACCTTTTGCTACAAGTCCAGCTTTGTAAGTATCCAAGTTTCCATGCATATCGGTCTTCTTCTTGAAAACCCACTTACTTCCAACTACTTTGGAATTAAGAGGTGGCACAACAAGTTCCCAAACTTGATTGTCATACATGGATTGCATCTCAACATTCATGGCCTCAAGCCATTTGTCACAATCCAAATTGGACACTGCATCATGATATGTGGTTGGTTCATCTGAATCTACCACATAGCATCCATCCATGAAAAATCAGTATCTTTCAGGTGGATTACTAGTTCTACCACTTCTGCAAACTTTTTGTGTGTATTGATCAACCGCTTGATCATTCTCAACATCCTCATGTTGAGTGCTAGTTTCAACCAAACGTGCATCGGGTTGTGGTTCTTGATCCTCCTCAAGATCCACTATTCTACTGCTAGTTCCTTCCATAAGGAACTTTGTTTCTAAGAACTCACCCTTTCTGGAAACAAACACCTTTTGTTCCAGTGGATCATAGAAATAATATCCCATAGAATCTCTAGGATATCCAACAAAGATACACTTGGTGGATCAGACATCTAATTTATTTGGGGTGGGAGTCTTAACATAAACCTCACAACCCCAGACCCTTAAGTACGATAGGGATGGAAATCTTCCATGCCATATCTCAAAAGGTGTCTTTTCCACCTTTTTGGTTGGGGCCATATTCAGAATACGGGCTGCGGAGAGCAAAGCGAAACCCCAAAATGATAGAGGTAATGTGCTTCTAGCCATCATAGATCGAACCATATCCAATAAGGTTCAATTCCTCCTCTCAGACATACCATTATGTTGTGGTGTTCCAGGTGGAGTGAGTTGTGAGACAATCCCACAACTCCTAAGATGATCTTGAAAAACATCACTTAGGTATTCACCACCTCTATCGGTGCGGAGAATTTTAATTGACTTGTTGAGTTGATTTTCCACTTCATTGTTGAAGATTTTGAACATTTCACAAGCTTCATCTTTGTGCCTTAATAAGTACACGTACCCATAGCGACTATAATCGTCAGTAAAGGTAATGAAGTATCTTTCACCATTCCTAGTCATTGGCTTAAAAGGACCACATACATCCGAATGTATGATACCTAATAAATCTTTTGCCCTTTCGTTAGTTCCACTAAAGGGTGCCTTAGTCATTTTTCCTTGTAAACAAGATTCACATACATCAAATGAATCACATTCATTTGTTTTTAAGAGACCATTCTTTTGAAGTGTTTGTATACGTTTCTTGTTTATATGACCAAGACGACAATGCCAAAGGTAGGTATCACTCAAATCTAATTTGAGTCTTTTGGTGGTTGCTTGGTATATTGAGCTATCATATGTTACGTTTTCATGAACCAATTCATAAATACCATTACAAGGTATAGCCTTAAAATAAAATACATGATTTAAAGAAACATGAATATCATTGTCAACAAACTTGAAATCATAATCATATTGTCTTAAACGGGAAACATAAATTATGTTCCTAGTGAAACTAGGAGCATATAATACATTGTTTAAAATAACTTCCAAACCACTTGGAAGCTTCAAAATGTAGTCTCCTTGGGCTTCAACGTGAACCTTTGCACCATTGCCCATGAAGAGACTTATTTCCCCTTTTGCATAATGCTCATTTCTTTTGAACCCCTGCAATAATTGCAAATGTGAGTTCCACATCCGGTATCTAATACCCATGTGTTAGAAGAAATAACATTTAGCTCAACATGTATCATGTAATTATAACCTGAGGTTTTCCCGGTATCCCTCTTTTCTCTCAACTCTTAGAGATAGACTGGACAATTTCTCATCCAATGCCCTATCTCACCATATTTGAAGCATGGGTCGTTTACAGCAACCTTTTGCTTCTTCTCCTTGGGCTTCGGAGGTTCCGCCCTAACAACCATCTTCCCCTTTCCCCCAACGGCCCCTTCCTTTGGCAACAGTTGCCTTAGGAGGGGGTAGAGACCTTCTCCTTCTCCCACCTTCATTAATGGTGAGAACGGGTAAAACCCTTTTACCCATTCCCACCTCAGCTGATTTGAGCATCGAATGAAGTTCATTTATGGTCTTGTCCATCCGTTCATGTTGTAATGAAGGGTTTTGTAGATGTTAATCAAAGATATATTAACTATTAACATGTAAAACGCAGCGGATTTTCAGTTCAAATAAGAGTTTATGTATCATATACATATGTTAAGGCAAAACCCAAAACAAGGATCTTATTATATGGAATAACACACTATCACAACATACATATATCAACCATATATACTACCTTTAGAAACGTGGAATGGAGGCTAGGAGATGATGTTGAATGTCAAGACTTCAAAGTAGAAATCCTCAAGAGATGATACCCCAAGCTTCCTCCAAACACCCACTTGCTAGGTCTTGCAACACCAACCTCAAAGACACTCTTGAAGATCGATTTTTCCAGCCAAACAACACTTGTTTTAAGCTGGAAATTGCTTCTATTTCAGCTCCAAAATCCGAATTTTAGAGAAGATTAGAGAGAAATCTTTTGCTATGTGTGTGTGTGAGAGAAGGTGTATCCTTGGAAGAGTGTTGTAATAATTCAATATTGCAAGGACCAAGATGATTCATCAAAAGGCTTGCAAGCCCCAAGGGCGGCCGAAAATAGACCTTGGAGGGTCCCTCTCATTTTGAATTTATATCAAAAAAATCACCCTTGCACTCTATTGATTTTATAAGATTAAAACCCTTTTATCTTATAAAATTAATACACTTTTGTTTAATATTATTTAACCAACTTAAATAATAGAAACAAGTAATTTCTCATGAACAATTATCCATATAATGTTGTTCATTATCAAAAGCAATGTTTTAGAAAACCCGTTTTATGTTGGTGCTTATATTTATTTGTTTGATCTTATCAACGAATAAATATTTATCGGTGTTTGTTTTGCTTGTTATTGGGTATGACCCGACTTGGATCATATCACACTAGCCACATCAATTTAGTATGTATCTTGGGCAGATCAAATCCTTCAATCTCCCACTTGCACAAGATTCATAGAGAATTGATGCAAGTAGCAAATAACGCCTAGCAACGGTTTGCTACCCCTAATGTATATGACTAAGTGCCATTCAATAACACCATCCCTTTCAAGTACCCTACTTGAATATGATTTAGGTGAATAAATCATTTATCCTTTTGTTACATATGTCATGTTAAATCCTAGAGACATAGAATTGTCATTCTCCGTTGATTTAACTTTAACAGGCCTTAGACATCTAACTCTTAACGAATAAGAGGAACAGATTCCATCTTGACTACATACGTCTCTCACAATCACCTTATATTATACCCGAACTCAGCCTTATGTACTGCCAATATTTCAGAACAGCAAACAACTAACTTAAAGTACAATACTTGGTGAATATCAAGACCCAATATGTATCTCAGGTATGAGGATACAATGATATTCGCCTTTACTCAATATCTCTTATGACTAATCACAAAGATTCCATGCAGAAATAATTGAGAGCGGGTCAGTCCAATATCCATATCCCATAGATATCAATGAACCTTGGTAGCAACGTCTTGCTCTATATTCATACTTAGTGAATATCAACCAATCCAAGTTCATTATAGTCTTACATTCATAGTTGTTCCCACAAGTACGATCGACTACGGACGTTTTAGAATAACTTACTTATTCACGGATTTAAACATGTTAAAATAGAAGAACAAATGAAAATTATAACCATATAATTAAGTCAAATTACATAAGTTCCAATATCCAAATACAAAATTTGATCAAGTCCAATTACTAGAATATCGAAGTCCTAAGGCCCAAGTATGACTTTCATGCTTTGACCTGTCTAGGAGCTTCGTGAATGGATCCGCAATGTTTTGATCGGTGTGAACTTTGCGAATACATATCTTTCCCTTTTCAACTTCATCCCTAATGTAGTTGAATCTCCGTTCAATGTGCCGAGTCTTTTGATGAGCACGAGGTCCTTGATTTGAGCAATCGCGCCCTTGTTGTCACAAAAGATCTCTAGGGGGTCTTGAATGGTAGCAACGACCCCTAGATCAGCAATGAACTTCCTAAGCCACGCAGCTTCTTGAGCTGCCAGTGAAGCGGCGATGTATTCAGATTCTGTTGTAGATAATGCCACTACATCTTGCTTTGAGCTCTTCCAAGAGACCGCTCCTCCATTCATAATGAAGACATATCCCGACTGTGATCGAGAATCATCTCGATCAGTTTGGAAACTTGCATCTGTAACCCTTTACCACGATCTCCTCCTCACCAGATCCATATATTAAGAACATGTCCTTAGTGTTCCTAAGGTATTTCAAAATACTTTTAACAGCCATCCAATGACTATTACCAGGATTCTGCTGATATCTGCTTGTCATACTTAGAGCATATGACACGTCCGGCCTAGTACATATCATTGCATACATGATGGATCCTATAGCAGACGCATATGGGACTCCACTCATCTTTCTTGTTCAACCTTTGAACTAGGGCATTGAGATGAGCTCAATATAGTCCCCTTTTGAATAGGTACCAGACCTTTCTTAGAATTCTCCATCTTGAAATTTTCAAGATCTTATCAATGTATGCACTTTGGTTTAAACCTATCAGTCGTCTTGATCTATCCCTATAGATCTTTATACCCAAAATATAGGTGGCTTCACCAAGATCTTTAATGGAAAAACAGCTTCCAAGCCAGGCTTTTACACCATCCAAGGTTGGAATGTCGTTTCCAAATAGTAAAATGTCCATCACATAATACAAGGAAGGTGATAGTGCTCCCACTAGCTTTCTTATATACACAGGCTTCATCAGCGTTTTTGATGAAGCCAAATTTCTTTACTTCATCATCAAAACGGTGATTCCAGCTTCTTGATGCTTGTTTCAATCCATAGATTGACTTCTTTAACTTGCATACCTTTTCAGGATGTTTTGGATCGACAAAACCTTCAGGCTGTTTCATATGGACATCTCCTCAAGATATCCATTAAGGAAAGCAGTTTTGACGTCCATTTGCCATATCTCATAGTCATAATATGCTGCTATGGCAAATAATATCCTAATAGACTTTAGCATTACCACAGGTGAAAAGGTTTCATCATAATCAACCCCTTGAGTTTGAGTGAAACCTTTTACTACAAGTCTAGCTTTATAGGTATCCAAGTTTCCATGCATATCGGTTTTCTTCTTGAAAACCCACTTACTCCCAACTATCTTGGACTTAAGAGGTGGTGTAACCAATTCCCAGACTTGGTTATCATACATGGATTGCATCTCAACGTTCATGGCTTCTTGCCATTTGTCACAATCAGGTTTGACATTGCATCTTGGTATGTGGTTGGTTCATCTGAATTTACCACATAGCATCCATCCATGAAAAATCCATATCTCTCAGGAGGAACACTAATTCTACCAGATCTGCGAACGTTTTGTGTATTTTGATCATCCATATGATCATTCTCAACATCCTCATGTTGATTGCTAGTATTAACCAATTGTGTATCTTCTTGTGAATCATGAACCTCTTCAAGTTCCACTGTTCTTCCGCTAGTTTCTTCCAAAAGAAACTTAGTTTCCAAGAACTCTGCCTTTCGAGCAATAAACACTTTCTGCTCTGTCGGATCATAGAAATAATATCCAATACAATCTCTAGGATATCCGATGAAGATACACTTCGTGGATCGCCCTTCCAGTTTGTACTAAATGTATTGCTTAGGATAAGCTTCACACCCCCAAACTTTCAAATATGATAATGATGGAACCCTTCCATGCCATACTTCGAAAGGTGTCCTTTCCACTTTCTTGGTTGGGGCCATATTTAAAATACGGGCCGCGGAGAGCAACGCGAAACCCCAAAATGACAGAGGTAGTGTACTTCTAGCCATCATAGATGGAACCATATCCAATAGAGTTCGATTCCTCCTCTCAGACACACCATTATGTTGTGGTGTTCCAGGTGGAGTAAGTTGTGAGGCAATCCCACAACTTCTAAGATACTCTTGAAATTCACTACTTAGGTATTCACCTCCTCTATGTGTGCGAAGAACCTTGACCGTTTTGTTGAGTTGATTTTCAACTTCAGTCTTGAATATTTTGAACATTTCAAAAGATTCATGTTTGTGTCTTAACAAGTACACATACCCATAACGACTATAATCATCGGTAAAGGTAATGAAGTATCTTTCACCATTCCTAGTCATTGGTTTAAAAGGTCCACATACATCCGAATGTATGATCCCTAATAAATCTTTCGCCCTTTCATTAGTCCCACTAAAAGGGGCCTTTGTCATTTTACCTTGTAAGCAAGACACGCACACATCGAATGAATCATTTTCATTGGTTTTCAAAAGACCATTCTTTTGAAGTTTATGCATACGATTCTTATTTATGTGTCCAAGGCGACAATGCCAAAGATAGGAATCACTCAAATCTAATTTGAGCCTTTTGGTGGTTGCTTGGTACATTGAGCTATCATATGTTGTGTTATCATGAACCAATTCATAAATACAATTACAAGGAATAGCCTTAAAATAAAACACATGATTCAAAGTAACATGAATATCATTGTCAACAAATTTGAAATCATAATCATATTGTCCTAAACGGGAAACAGAAATGATGTTCCTAGTCAAACTAGGAGCATACAAAATATTCTTTAAAATAACTTCGAAACCACTTGGAAGCTTCAAAACATAGTCTCCTTGGGCTTCCACATGAACCTTTGCACCATTGCCCATGAAGAGACTAACTTCCCCTTTGAATAATGCTTACTTCTTTTGAACCCCTGCAACAAATTGCAAATATGAGTTCCACATCCGGTATCTAATACCCATGTGTTAGAAGAAATTACATTTAGCTCAACATGTATCATAAAGATTGTACCTGAGGTTTGCCCGTCCCTCTTCGACCTCAACGCTTTGAGATAGACCGGACAATTGCGTTTCCAATGGCCTACCTCACCACACTCAAAACAAGGGTCATCTTGAGCAACCTTTTGCTTCTTTTCTTTTGGTTTGGGGGGTTCCATTTTTGCCTTTCCCTTTCCCTTGACGTGCCCCTTCCCTTTGGCAACGCTTGCCTTAGGGTTGGGGAGGTGCCTCTTCCTACTACCTCCTTCATTGATCGTAAGGACCGGCAGAACCTTTCTACCCATGCCCGCCTTGGTCGTTTTTAGCATTGAATGAAGCTCACCAATGCTCTTGTCCCAACCATTCATGTTATAGTTCATAACAAAACTATCAAACTTCTTTGATAGAGAGTTGAGGATCAAATCCGTTGCCAACTCGTTGGACACACGACAGTTAAGCCTTTCGAGGCGATCAATGTGGCTCTTCATCTTAAGAACGTAGGATGACACCGATTGGGTCTCGTCCATCCGACATGCATGGAGCGCTCGAACCGTTTCGAAGCGCTCCACCCTTGATTGTTGTTGGAACATTTCCTTCAACTGGGTGATCATGTCAAAGGCATTGTGGTTTTCAAAGTCCTTTTGCAAGTCGGGAATCATACTCGCTAGCATGAGACATTAGACTTGCACGGAGTCCTCGGTGTACTTGACCCACTCGGCAAAAGCCTCAACGTCACTCTCATCGGGTTGATCGGGAATGGGATCGCCTAACACATAGGACTTCTTTTCTTGCTTGAGAACTATTCTCAAGTTTCGATACCAATCCATGAAGTTCCCATGGTTTAGACGTTCCTTTTCGAGGATCGTTCTTAGTGATAGGTTAGCCATCTACTATTACAAAGTTCAAATTTTAGTATTTCGATGTTTAAGCAATTTTAATTATTAATACCCTTTTATGTCTCATAAACAATTAATAATTAAAACTAGAATCCAACGTTACATTTAAATATCGGTTAGGTGACCTTTATCCCTTTATTTAAATTAACAAGGTAGTCAACGTTTTGACAATTGTAACCCATTACAATTTCTAGTTTTTATGGGATCGTTTTAAACATCTTATGTTAGTTTGGCATGTTAATCCCATCAACACCGTTTGTACGTCATGCTTCGGTGATCCTAATGCATGATTTCCAAATCAAGTCGTCCTACTTAGACACACGTGTGATATCACTAATATAAGTGGTTAGGTGACCTTTATCCCACAAATATAGTAATTTCACCTCAACTCTCAAGTTTCTTTATATTTATGGTTAGGTGACCTTTATCCATAAATAAGTTACAAGTGAATTGAGTGTTGTTTAAAAGGATGGTGTTAAACTTGTTTTAAAAAAAATGGTTTGAAGTTTCTAAAACTTAGTTATAGAAAACCTTTTATACCATACAACTGTATTGCATTCAAATGCATGGTATTATTTGAAAAACAATTTTTAAGGTTCCTTTTAATAAAACCCATTTTTATTAAATCATTAACCTTAATAAACTCATTTTATTAATCCATTTAATGATTATAAAGAACCATTTTTATGCTTGATGCGCCATAGTTGTTAAACTAGTTTGTCAATTTTCAATCCAAAACAAACACAACCAAGATAACCAAACAATCAACCAAACATAATATAATAAGTGCACAACCAAGCCAATAATTTTGAACACACTTGCTTGCCATAACAAGTGTGTTAAGGGGTCAATCCAAAGGTAAAACATGACACATTGTTGAGTTGATGAACTCCCACTTGAACTTGCATCCAAATGCTTCAAGTATGCCTTTTGTGTTGTGATTCCATCATCATCTTTAGGCTTCCTTTATGTGTTACAAAACAGCCCCAAAAAGCTTATTACATAGAAAAGGTCCTAATACATTTTTCTAGTAAAATAAGATACAAGCTAATCTATTTATTACATACCAAATGAAATAAATAAATTACATATGCTTTATTACATCCAAATGAAACACACCACAAATAATCAATCACAAGGTCATGGCTAGGCTTTGTGCACTTAGAACACATCCAAACAAGTCCAAAATCGATAATATGGCAGCCCCTTTTAACCCAAGTTTTTGGCCAACACAAACCAAGAACATGTGGGTTTATGTCCAAACAAACAAACCATCATATGATCTATATTTTTCAAGATCTTTACATGCATATAAGTAACATCTTGAAAACAAAGGGACTTCCATGTAAAGAAATTTCCAGCCCACTTTTTAGAGAAAAAGGACCCGAAAATTTCATGTTGGAAGCATGTATCCATATAATCCGGCTCTAGATGCCATTGAAGGGTTTTGTAGATGTTAATCAAAGATATATTAACTATTAACATGTAAAACGCAGCGGATTTTCAGTTCAAATAAGAGTTTATGTATCATATACATATGTTAAGGCAAAACCCAAAACAAGGATCTTATTATATGGAATAACACACTATCACAACATACATATATCAACCATATATACTACCTTTAGAAACGTGGAATGGAGGCTAGGAGATGATGTTGAATGTCAAGACTTCAAAGTAGAAATCCTCAAGAGATGATACCCCAAGCTTCCTCCAAACACCCACTTGCTAGGTCTTGCAACACCAACCTCAAAGACACTCTTGAAGATCGATTTTTCCAGCCAAACAACACTTGTTTTAAGCTGGAAATTGCTTCTATTTCAGCTCCAAAATCCGAATTTTAGAGAGAGATTAGAGAGAAATTCTTTTGCTATGTGTGTGTGTGAGAGAAGGTGTATCCTTGGAAGAGTGTTGTAATAATTCAATATTGCAAGGACCAAGATGATTCATCAAAAGGCTTGCAAGCCCCAAGGGCGGCCGAAATAGATTAAAACCCTTTTATTGATTTTAAAACCTTGGAGGGTCCCTCTCATTTTGAATTTATATCAAAAAAAATCACCCTTGCACTCTATTGATTTTATAAGATTAAAACCCTTTTATCTTATAAAATTAATACACTTTTGTTTAATATTATTTAACCAACTTAAATAATAGAAACAAGTAATTTCTCATGAACAATTATCCATATAATGTTGTTCATTATCAAAAGCAATGTTTTAGAAAACCCGGTTTCTATGTTGGTGCTTATATTTATTTGTTTGATCTATCAACGAATAAATATTTATCGGTGTTTGTTTTGTTTGTTATTGGGTATGACCCGACTTGGATCATATCACACTAGCCACATCAATTTAGTATGTATCTTGGGCAGATCAAATCCTTCATGTAATCATGACGAATGCCTCAAACCTTTTAGTTAGGCCATTAAGGATCAAATCCGTGGCCAACTCCTTTGAGACAGGACAATTTAGCCTTTGAAGGGGTCGATGTGGCTTTTCATCTTAAGAACATAAGATGAAACTGATTGGGATCCTCCATCCGACATGCATGAAGCGCTCGAACCGTTTCGAAGCGCTCCACTCTAGCTTGTTGCTGGAACGTTTCCCGCAACGGAGTGATCATGTCATAGGCTCCATGGAGCTCATACTCCTTTGGAGTTCGGGTGTCATACTTGTAACATTAAGAAAGAGACTTGGATGGAGTCTTCCATATATCTAACCCAATTATTATAGGCTTCCACATCCTCCTCGTTAGGGTCATCGGGATGGGGATCATCAAGGATGTAGGCCCGCTTTTCTTGCTTGAGAACAATTCTCAAGTGCGTGGGTACCAATCCATGAAGTTGTTAGGTGTTAGACGATCCCTTTAGAAGGATCGCCCTAAGGATTGGTTGTTTTGGTTAGGAACATCATTATTAGCATTGTTGTTGTCGGCCATCTACAAGATTTTACAAAGTCCATTTTAGTAATCATTGATATAATTGTATTTCATTTATTAATACCCTTTATGTCTCTTAGACTATTAATAAATAAAATTTTAGAATCCAACGTTATATTTAAATATTGGTTAGTTGACCTTTATCCCATTATTTTAATAAACAAGGTAGTCATAAATGACAATTGCAACCCATTGCAACTTCTAGTGGTATGGGATCGTTTGAACATCTCATGTTTATAACGGCATGTTTATCCCATCAACACCTTTTATAAAACACATTTTAGGTGATCCATTCAATATATTTTATAAATCAAGTCGTCCTACTTACACACACGTATGAGTTTACTACATAAGTGGTTAGGTGACCTTTATCCCACAAACATGGTATTCTCACCTCAAGTTACAAGTTCCCTCAAAGTGGTTAGGTGACCTTTATCCCACTAAGAGTTTGCAAGTAACCTAAGTGTTGTGTAAAAGGATGGTGTTTAACTTGTTTTAATTGATGGTCTGTTAATCACATCCAAATATTCAAAACAAAACAACATCATAAGCATTCAACCAAGCATAACCAAACAATTCATATATGCATAACAAAGCATACTAAGTTGAGCACACTTGTTTAGCCAAAACAAGTGTGTCAAAAGGTCTTGTCCTAAGGGTTAAGAACATGACACATGGTTGACAAAAGGAACTCCGACTTGAATCCACATCTTCAAGCATCCTCTTTGTCCATCTTTTCTTCAAGTCTTGATCTTGAGCATCCTTACAAAATATGTATCCTAATACATTTTTCTAGTAAAGATAAACTCCTAATCTATTTATTACAAACCATATGAATGAATAGATTACAAAACAAGACTTGAAACAAAAAATTAAATAATTACATGCCCAAATGAATATAACATGACAACCAATCATTCAATCCAAATGGTCTAGGCTTTGTTATGCATAATCAACAACAACATGTTCAAACATACACAAGATAATCAATTTTGGCAGCCCCTTATAGCCCATGTTCTTGGCCAACATAAACCAAGAACAAAAGGGTTTAGAACATATAAACAAACATCTAATAATCTAGAGTTTTAAAGATCCTTATATGCATAAAGTAGCATCTTTAAAACAACAAAAAGGGGGGCAAAATCCAGCCCTCTAACTCACGGATTTTTGGTGTCTAGCACCACAAAACCGTGAACTAGTAAGTGAAAAACATGTATGCATATGTATAAGTGGCTCTCATGCCATTGTAGGGGTTTTAACATGTTTATCAAAGCTCATATAATCTTGTTTATATGAAAACGCATCGGATTTTATAATTTAAAACATGTTAATAAGATGATTATTAAACCCATTTAATAAAGAACCCCAAGCCGTGGATCATTATACAAATGCATACAATAAAGAACATAAGATACTTAGAAGTATATACAACCTTTGTAGCTTCCTAAAACCCAAAGTTGTGAGCTGTGAAAGATGACTTTGTGGCTGAGTTTTCAACCAAGAAAACCTCAAGGAGTGATACCCCAAGCTTGTACAAACACCTTCCTTTGCTAGGGCTTGCAACACCAACTTGTAGAGCTCTCCTTTTGTTGAATCTTTTCAGCCAAGAACCCTTCTTTGCAAAGCTGAAAATCCTGATTCTTTTGCTAAAAAAATGAGATTTTAGAGTGAGAAAGGAGAGAGCTTCTCTTGTGTGTGTGTGAGAGAAAGAGAGGAATGCAAGAGTGTTCAAGTGGGTTGAGTTATTGCATGGCCTTGGAACTAAAAGGGGGTCATCCAAGACAAAAGGGGCGGCCGATTTTTGGCTCCCTTTGTCTCCCTCTTGTTTCAAATTTTATAAAAAAAATATACACTCTTGCACCCTTATTATGTAAAATTAAACCATTTTAATTTTATATCACTAACACACACACTATTATTTGTCATTGTCTAACTAATTTAAAAAATGAACAAATAATCCCATATGAACAAATATATATATATATATATATATATATATATATATATATATATATATATAATATATATATATATATATATATATTTATATAAACTTGTTCATTTGCAAAAGCAATGATTTAGAAAACCCGGTTTCTAAATTGGTGTTTATATTTATTTGTTTGATCTAATCAACAAATAAATATTTGTCGGTGTTTGTTTGGCTTGTTATTGGGTATGACCCGACTTGGATCATATCACACTAGCCACATCAATTTAATATGTATCTTGGGCAGATCAATTCTTTCACACCTACCAAAATCACATGGACCAAATATGTAATTTGGTTTAAAACAAACCCAAACCCCCCACCTTGACCCGTCTCCGGGAAATGACTCCGGCGACTACGCAACACCACTTCCCCTCGAATTTCAATCCTAAAATTTTCCAATCGGCTCGTCTGCATCATTCGAAACTGTCCAAGGACTTTAATCGTGTTTAAACCACGGTTACAAACTCGAATGACCCGAGTAACCGTCGTCTTCAACAATCGAGCCGTTCAATCATTAACACTTAATAATAAGCAAATTAAATGATTTGTAATCGAACGTTTAACTAGTCTTAAACTGTTATCCAACCTAATTTCATCTGAAAATCATGGTTTCATCACAATCAAAGACCTCCATCAACCACGAACTGCACACAACCACGGAGCTTGTTTCGGTTTGTCTAAACTGAAATTGGTTGAGGGGAAATCATCTTTAGCACCTAAAGAAGCTTCCCACAAGTTTTATTCGGTTATCATTGAAGATTGGTCATACTTTGCACACCTACGATCGCGGATTATTCTTCATTTGTTTTTGTTGATTCAAACAATCACCTGGGTAGTTAAATGCATCCTTACACTCGGTTTTACATGGGCAATCAAAGCCCTATGATTGATTCCATTATCGTTATCGAATTGATACTCAATTGGATTCAATTTGAATCTTGGTTTTATGTTGAATTTGGGGGATTATCTCAATAACAACTCTTAAAATTTGTTTTGTATTTGAAACCAAGATTTGGGCTTTGGCCCAACGGTTACCACACTACCACCATGAGCAGGAGATCCTGGGTTCGAACCGGGCCTCTACCATTTTTGTTTAAATTAGTTTTTTTATACATTTTATAATGCATAAAATTGGTAATATATTATTAAATAAAAATAAAAATTATTTGGTTAACTAAAACATTTCAGAAATTATTAAAAACTTATGAATTTAAATTGATTATTGTTTTTAAAGAATAACAAAGGTTATAAAATATTATTAACTATTTTATATAATTTAAATGCTATAAATCTATTATGGTTTCAATTTAGGTGATTTCAAAACATTATAAATTTACATGTTAAATAACTAAGTTATTTAAATAATTATATAAATAATTTACATGTTAAATAACTAAGTTATTTAAATAATTATATAAATAATAGATTACTCATCTATAAATAAAGTTATTCATTTAAATTTTATTTAAATTCTTGAAATTTATAATACAATATAATTTGCTTTATTCTTATTTTTAAGGTTTTGTATTATAAAACCTTTATGATAAATCATTATAAAAGCTCAAAACTTTACAAAATGAATTTAAATAATTTGAACGTCATTTAAATAAGTATTTAATTAATTCTCTTTATCAAGTTTTTTTTAATTATTTCTTTTCACATATTATACTTAACTTCTATAACCTAAATTATTAAATCATTCTTAATTATATTTGGTCTTAATTGATTTATATCATCTTTATTAAACCAAAACATAAACGATTCATTATTTTACTTCATTAATTAAACCCCCAAATTCTAGTTGAAACCCTAGTTCATGTCTAATTGATAATCTTATTATCAAACTTAATCTTGGAATCTATACGTTTAGGCAACTTGTAAAAGAAATCGTTGGAGCCTCGTCTACATTCTTATCATCATATTATTTACATCTTGTGAGTTTTTATGTGAGTTTCCTTGCCCCCTTTTTACTTTATTTCACACTATTTTGGAGTGAAACATGATACTTATACATCATACACTTATAAATGTTTGAGACTTGTAAAGCACTTGCAATTCATATTTTTGTCATGGTTATTGTTGTATTGTAAGTGATTATATTACATACATAGTTTGTTCACAATCATTAACTATTGCTAGCCTGGCGACGTCTTAGATCTTTGGGCCTGACAAGCCTATTTGGTGCTAAAGTCGATGTATTGCCGACTCCTGATAACGTATGCTTGTTCATCATGGGAAGCAAATACACTTAGCCAATCTTATATACTTGTAATCAAGTCGAGGTTTGGTTGTAACGATATGTGTTCTATAACCTTACTAACTTATAACCGATGACATGAATTGCTACTTGTAACCTTGTTATATTATGTATGAAAACCTTGGAAACTCACCAAATATTTTTAGCTGACCTTTTATTTTTATCATGTTTTAGGTTTACTCCTTGTGGATTTCTCTTCATCCTCATATAGGACTTGGACCTAGTTTAAATTAAAAGGCTTATGTTTTTGGTTGTATTTTGATTGTTATGTTATTATTTTATTTGTCTTGTAATGTTTATTGAATAATGACATTTAATATTATTTCAATTTAACTAGATTCATGTGCTATGAGCAATCGTCTTCCATTCGTCCGCCCCGATGATTCCGCCGTCGGTCGGGGTGTGACAACAACCATAACAATAGCAACAACAGCAGCAACGACAACAGCAACAATAGCAACAGCAGCAACAATAGCAACAGCAACAACAACAACAACAACAACAACAACAACAACAACAACAACAACAGCAACAACAGCAATAGCAACAACAACAAGAACAACAACAACAACAACAACAGCAACAACAACAAAACAACAACAACAAAACAACAACAACAACAATGGCAACAAAACCAAAAACATCAACTGCAACAACAATAATAACAACAACAACAACAACCGCAACAATAGCAATAAGAGCAACAACAACAACACCAACAACAGCAACAAGAGCAACAACAACAACAACAGCAATAAAAACAGCAAAACAACAATAGCAACAACAACAAAAACAACAACAACACAACAACAACAACAACAACAACAACAACAACAACAACAACAACAACAATAGCAACAACAACAGTGACAACAACAACAACAATGACAACAACAACAAGAACAACCATAACAACTGCAAACACAGCAACAGCGGCAGCGGCAGCGGCAGCGGCAGCGGCAGCGGCGCGGCAGCGGCAGCGGCAGCGGCACCGGCAGCGGCACCGGCAGCGGCAGCGGCAGCGGCAGCGGCAGCGGCAGCGGCAGCGGCAGCGGCAGCGGCAGCGCAGCGGCACCAACAACAACAACAGCACCAACAACCAACAACAGCAACAACAATGGCAACAAAAGCAAAAACAACAACTGCAACAACAATAACAACAACAACAACAGCAACAATAGCAAACAACAACACCAACAACCGGAACAATAGCAATAACAGCAACAACAACAGCAACACCAACAACAACAACAGCAACAACAACAACAACAACACAACAATAACAACAATAGCAACAACAACAGCAGCAACAACAACACAACAACAAAAGCAATAACAACAACAACAATGGCAATAGCAACAACAGCAACAACAACAACAACAGCGGCAACAACCACAACAGCAACAACGACAACAACAACAACACCAACAATAGCACAACAACAACAACACAACACACAACAACACAACAACAACAGCAACAACAACAAAACAACAACAACACCAACAACAACAGCAACACTAGCAACAACAGCAACAACAGTAACAACAACAAAGACGACGACGACAACAACCACAACAACAACAACAACAACAACAAAGACGACGACGACAACAACAACACAACAACAACAACAACAACAACAACGATAGTAATAACAACGACAGCAACAACAATAACAACAGCAACTAGAGTAACAACAGCAGCAACAAAAGCAATAACAACAATAGCACAATAGCAACAACAACAACAATAGCAAAAGCAATAACAGCAACAACATCATCAACAACAACAATAGCGACAACAGAAACAATAGCAACAACAACTACAACATCAACAAAAGCATATACAGCAACTACAGCCGCAGCAACAACAATAACAACAACAACAACAATAACAGTAACAACTTCAATAACAACAACAACAACAATAATAGCAACAACAACAATTACAGCAACAACAACAAAACAACAATAACACCAACAATGACAACAACAAAAGTAACAACAACAATAACATCAATAATAGGAACAACAGCAACAACAACATCAACAACAACAACAACCATAACAACAACAACAACAGTAGCAACAACAGCAACAACAATAACAAGACCAGCAGCAACAACAACAACAACAGCAACAACAACAGCAACAACAGCAATAGCAACAACGACAATAGCAACAACAACAACCATAACAACAACAACAACAACAGCAACAACAACAATCACAACAACAATGGCAATGTCACACCCTTAAAATCCATGTGCGGAGTTTTACCACGAGGCGTGTGAACAAACCAGGATCACAGTCAATAGTTACACAGAACAACTCTATAGGCCATAATTAAAATAAAAACAACTCTAGTCTCGTGGAGGGTCACGCTTCATCAATGAAAAAGGTTGATCCCAGTCAATCTCCTCTCGAGGATAAGCTAGTCGGGGCCAATCGAATCCATTGTCAGGTACAGGTGTGGGAGGTGGGGATTCAGATCGTGAAGGTGATTCAGGTCGCTTACCGGAGCTCTCAATTACGATGCCATGTTGCAGAGAGTGTGACGTGTATGCCAATGAGTATACAGTAGATGGGAGTAAGGCATAGGTAACTAATTAACTGTGTGCGGTTATAGTCTAGTGTGTATGCAACCTAGTTTCCTATAACCAATGGCTCTGATACCAATCTGTCACACCCTCAAAATCCACGTGCGGAGTTTTACCGCGAGGCGTGTGAACAAACCAGGATCACAGTCAATAGTTACACAGAACGACTCTATATGCCATAATTAAAATAAAATCAACCAAAGTATAAACTTTAAACTGTGCGGAAGCGTTTTGTAAAACAACCCAAAGAAATAAAAATGTACTATGGCAAAACATGCGCCAACCCAAAAGAGTAAACATTAACCATTAAAATACTAAAAATGTCTTGAAGACCGAGTCTTAGAATGCAAGTGAACCATGTAGTGCTCTTATGGCAAGCAAGCTAATGACCTGAGAATAACATACTAAAATGTCAACACAATGGTTGGTGAGTTCAAGAGTGATATTCAAACATAAACAGTTTAATAACATAGATATAAAAGTAGTGCATTGTAACAGATAGCTAGTCCATTAACAATAATATTAACTCATAGTGATTTCGCATTGAAGCTCACTATGTTACGTTGTTGCCTCCTGTCACGCCTTAACAGGTTGTGACAATGTTCAATAGGACAAATTGCACCCGGTTGACCTCGAGTCACACGGGTGGGGCTCGTCAGACCCAGTAGTACTACCCAAATTTTGTCACTATTCAATATTAACAATTCGAAAGTGTGAGGACTTTTCCATGATAATAACACTATATTAATATTATACACAACTTGAATATATAAAGCGTTTGTGATTTACCAGTATGCTATCTCCCCCAAAAGAGATTAAATGAAGAGTGGGGCATGAACTCACCTAATATGCGTGATAGACACTTAGAGTTTTACTTGACGGACAGAATGGACAGAAAACCTTCAGAGGTTACCTAGATCATATAAGTACGTGAGTATGTGTAAATAGAGAACGTGTGAAACCCTTACTACACTACAACCAAGGACTCAAGATTTCAGAAAAGCATACACGTTTGACCCAGTTGACCCGTTTGACCCTTGGTGACTTTATGTGTAGTAAACCATTCAAGTAATCATACACATATATCCTGCATGGTTAACATTCAAATGGATCATATGTATGCTATATTATCCAGGTGTATCACTTAGATCATCATACAACCAAGTATCATACAAGTCATGCGAATCTAGAACATTAACATGTCCACTAGTTATAACACAACTAACATGCCACACAAAGATCAAATCACGCACCACATGCCATGTGAAGCTACTCACGACTTCACATCCTAAACCCTGCCAATCCTACTAACTAGGGGCCTCAGATTCGCACGCGTGTATGATGATCATGATCATGTTCATTAACCATGTTCATTGCATTCAACAAACATCACAACAATCAATTTCTAGTCCCAAACATGATGTCCTAACTACTAATCAACATCAACATCATACATGATCATCAAAGTCCAAACATCACCCATGATTATCCAGGCATCCCATACAACTAATTTAACATGTTCTATCATATTAGAATTCATCGATGAACTTACTAACATGCTCCTAACATCCCAAACACATTCAAACTATCATCCTTCCAACTTTGTGCAAATAAAGTTTCCGTTTTGGGAAAGCACATCCCAAAATCTATCAAACATCCAATGCATTAATGAATTCATTAATAATATACCAATTCAAGTTCATATCAACATCTAAGCATGATCAACACATCCAAACATCATAGCTCATCAATTCATATCCTAAAAAGTTGTGGGGTTTTAACAAGTTTATCAAAGCTCATAAAACATTATATATATGAGAAACGCAGCGGAATTAAGGTTTTAAAACATGTTAATAAGATGGTTATTAAGCCTATTTAAGAAGCAACCCTCAAACCATGGATCAATTATACGAAAGTGCATACAATAAAAGAACATAAGATGGTGAAATTACGACCTTTGGAGCTGCTGGAAATCGAAGTGGTTCAGAAAAAGATGAACTTGTGGCTGAATCTTCAAACTAGAAGACCTCAAGAAGGTTGTACCCCAAGCCACAAACGAAGGGCCTTTGATGCTAGGATCTTGCAACGCCAACTTTCAGCTTAAAACCCTTTTAAAGCTGAAAGAAAATCCAGCCTTGTACCACTTGAAAATCTCGTGAACAAGAAAGAGGAAAAGGAGGTTTTCTTTTGCACACACTTGAGAGAAAGGAAAGGATTGCATGTATGTTGCTTGTGGGTGTCAAATTCATTAGTTAAAGCAAGATGGCTGGCCTCTAAGGCAGCCCTTGGGCCGAGCATTTGCTGCCACCAATGGGTGGCATCCCTTTTGTTTTATTTAGCAATTTGTTTTTATAAGAATTACAAAATATAATATGTAACATTTACATATTATTTTGTACACCCAACTAGCATTAACATATGATCAATTAAAACTTAAGTTAATTATTTTTAACATCTTATATGCAATTATATGGTTTCATTTTATAAATGTTAATCAACCATTAAGTAACAATTATAAAGTAATCTCTCAGAATTAATAAATAAACCCATCTTATTTATTAATTTCTTAAGTGCATCTATTTTAGAAAACAATTTTCTAAACCCTTTGGTGTTGATATTTATTTAACTGATCAAATCAATAAATAAATATTGCACGTGTTTGTCTAGCCTGTTATTGGGTATGACCCGACTTGGATCATATCACACTAGCCACATCAATTTAATATGTATCTTGGGCAGATCGAATTCAACAATCTCCCACTTGCACAAGATTCATAGAACATTGATGCAAGCAGCAAATGACGCCTAGCAACGGTTTGCTACCCCTAATGTATATGACTAAGTGCCATTCAATAACATCATCCCTTTCAAGTACCTTACTTGAAAATGTTTTAGGAGAATCAATCATCTATCCTTTTGTTACAGATGTCACATTAAATCCAAGAGACACAGAATTGTCATTCTCCGATGATTTAATTTTAACAGGCCTTAGACATCTAACTCTCAACGAATAAGAGGAACAAATTCCATCTTGACTACATACGTCTCTCACAATCACCTCATATCATACATGAACTCAGCCTTATGTACTATCAATTTTCATGACAGCAAAGAACTAAGTCAAAGTACAACACTTGGTGAATATCAAGACCCAATATGTATCTCAGGTCAGAGGATTCAATGATATTCGCCTTTACTCAAAATCTCTTATGACTAATCAGAAAGATTCCATGCAGAAATAATTGAGAGCGAGTCAGTCCAATATCTATATCCCATAGACATCAATGAACCTTTGGTAGCAACCTCTTGCTCTATATTCATACCTTATGAATATCAACCAATCCAAGTTCATTATAGTCTTACATCATGGTTGTTCCCATAAGTATGATCGACTACGGACGTTTGAGAATAATTCATTTATTCACGGATTTAAACATGCTAAAATAGAAGAACAAATGAAATTATAACCATACAATTAAGTTAAATAACATTAGTTCCAATATCCAAATACAACATCAAACCCAGTCACTAGATATCTAAGTCCCATGGCACAAACATGACCTTCATGCTTTGCCCTTTCAAGGAGCTTTGTGAGTGGATCCGTAACGTTTTTATCAGTGTGGACTTTGCGAATACATATCTTACCTTTTTCAACTTCATCCCTTATGTAGTCGAATCTCCGTTCAATGTGCCGAGTCTTTTGATGAGCACGAGGTTCCTTGATTTGAGCAATCGCACCCTCATTGTCACAAAAGATCTCTAGGGGATCCTGAATGGGAGGGACTACCCCTAGATCGGCTATGAATTTCTTCAGCCATGCAGCTTCCTGTGCTGCCATTGAAGCGGCGACGTATTCTGACTCTGTAGTGGACAACGCTACAACTTCTTGCTTTGAGCTCTTCCAAGAAATAGCTCCCCCATTCAGAATAAAGATGTACCCCGATTGAGATCGTGAATCATCTCGATCGGTTTGGAAACTCGCATCCGTGTAACCTTTTACAACGAGTTCCTCTTCACCAGACCCGTAGATCAAGAACATGTCCTTAGTCCTCCTTAGGTACTTTAGAATGTTCTTGACAGCCATCCAATGACTATCACCAGGATTTTGCTGGTATCTACTTGTCATGGTTAAAGCGCATGACATGTCTAGTCTAGTGCATATCATTGCATACATGATGGATCCTATAGCAGATGCATATGGGATTGCCTTCATTCTATTTTGCTCTTCCTTTGAGCTTGGACATTGAGTCGTACTCAATATTGTCCCTCTCTGAATAGGTATAGTACCTTTCTTAGAGTTTTCCATCTTGAATCTTTTCAAGATTTTGTCAATGTATGCACTTTGATTCAACCAATTAGCCGTCTTGATCTATCCCTATAGATCTTTATTCCCAGAATATAGGCGGCTTCACCAAGATCCTTGATGGAAAAACAACTTCCAAGCAAGGTTTTTACACCTTCCATGGTGGGAATGTCGTTTCCAAACAGTAGTATGTCATCAACATATAATACTAGGAAGGTTATTGTGCTCCCACAGCCTTCTTATACACGCAAGCCTCATCAACGTTTTTGATGAAGCCAAATTTTTTTACTTCATCATCAAAATGGTGATTCCAACTTCTTGATGCTTGTTTCAATCCATAGATTGATTTCATTAACTTGCATACTTTATTAGGATATTTTGGATCGACAAAACCTTCAGGCTGAACCATATAGACATCTTCCTCAAGATATCCATTTAGGAAAGCGGTTTTGACATCCATTTGCCAAATCTCATAATCATAATGAGCTGCTATGGCAAACAATATCCTTATAGACTTAAGCATTGCAACAGGTGAGAAGGTCTCATCATAATCAACCCCTTGAGTTTGAGTGAAACCCTTTGCTACAAGTCTAGATTTGTAAGTATCCAAGTTTCCATGCATATCGGTTTTCTTATTGAAAACCCACTTACTTCCAACTACTTTCGAATTATGAGGTGGCTCAACAAGTTCCCAAACTTGATTGTCATACATGGATTGCATCTCAACGTTCATGGCCTCAAGCCATTTGTCACAATCCAAATTGGACACTGCATCATGATATGTGGATGGTTCATCTGAATCCACCACATAGCATCCATCCATGAAATATCCGTATCTTTCAGGTGGATTACTAGTTCTACCACTTCTGCGAACGTTTTGTGTGTATTGATCAACCGCTTGATCATCCTCAACATCCTCACATTGAGTGCTAGTTTCAACCAAACGTGCATCGGGTTGTGTTTCTTGATCCTCCTCAAGATCCACTGTTCTACTGCTAGTTCCTTCCATAAGGAACTTAGTTTCTAAGAACTCACCCTTTCTGGGAACAAACACTTTTTGTTCCAGTGGATCATAGAAATAATATCCCATAGAATCTCTAGGATATCAACAAAGATACACTTGGTGGATCAGACATCTAATTTGTTTGGGGGGGAGTCTTAACATAAACCTCACAACCCCAGACCCTTAAGTACGATAGGGATGGAAATCTTCCATGCCATATCTCAAAAGGTGTCTTTTCCACCTTTTTGGTTGGGGCCATATTCAGAATACGGGCTGCGGAGAGCAAAGCGAAACCCCAAAATGATAGAGGTAATGTGCTTCTAGCCATCATAGATCGAACCATATCCAATAAGGTTCGATTCCTCCTCTCAGACATACCATTATGTTGTGGTGTTCCAGGTGGAGTGAGTTGTGAGACAATCCCACAACTCCTAAGATGATCTTGAAAAACATCACTTAGGTATTCGCCACCTCTATCGGTGCGGAGAATTTTATTGACCTGTTGAGTTGATTTTCTACTTCATTCTTGAAGATTTTGAACATTTTAAAAGCTTCATCTTTGTGCCTTAATAAGTACACATACCCATAGCGACTATAATCGTCGATAAAGGTAATGAAGTATCTTTCACCTTCCTATCATTGGCTTAAAAGGACCACATACATCCGAATGTATGATACCTAATAAATCTTTTGCCCTTTCGTTAGTTCCACTAAAGGGTGCCTTAGTCATTTTTCCTTGTAAACAAGATTCACATACATCAAATGAATCATATTCATTTGTTTTTAAAAGACCGTTCTTTTGAAGTGTTTGTATACGTTTCTTGTTTATATGACCAAGAAGGCAATGCCAAAGGTAGGTATCATTCAAATCTAATTTGAGTCTTTTGGTGCTTGCTTGGTATATTGAGCTATCATATGTTGTGTTCTCATGAACCAATTCATAAATACCATTACAAAGTATGGCCTTAAATAAAACATATGATTTAAAGAAACATGAATATCATTGTCAACAAACTTGAAATCATAATCATATTGTCTTAAACGGGAAACAGAAATTATGTTCCTAGTCAAACTAGAGCATATAATACATTATATAAAATGACTTCCAAACACTTGGAAGCTTCAAAATGTAGTCTCCTTGGCTTCAACGTGAACCTTTGCACCATTGCCCATGAATAGACTTATTTCCCCTTTTGCATAATGCTCATTTCTTTTGAACCCCTGCAATAAATTGCAAATGTGAGTTCCACATCCGGTATCTAATACCCATGTGTTAGAAGAAATAACATTTAGTTCAACATGTATCATGTAAATTATACCTGAGGTTTGCCCTGCATCCCTCTTTTCTCTCAACTCTTTGAGATAGACTGGACAATTTCTCATCCAATGCCCTATCTCACCACATTTGAAGCATGGGTCGTTATAGCACCCTTTTGCTTCTTTTCCTTGGGCTTCGGAGGTTCTGCCCTAACAACCATCTTCCCCTTTCTTCCAACGTGCCCCTTTCCTTTTGCAACATTTGCCTTAGGAGGGGGTAGAGACCTCTTTCTTCTCCCCCCTTCATTAATGGTGAGAACGGGTAAAACCCTTTTACCCATTCCCCCCTCAGCTGATTTGAGCATCGAATGAAGTTCATTTATGCTCTTGTCCCATCCGTTCATGTTGTAATTCATGACGAATGCCTCAAACATTTTAGATAGTCCATTAAGGATCAAATCTGTGGCAACTCCTTTGAGACAGGACAATTTAGCCTTTGAAGGCGGTCGATGTGGCTTTTCATCTTAAGAACATAAGATGAAACTGATTGGGATTCTTCCATCCGACATGCATGAAGCGCTCGAACCGTTTCGAAGCGCTCCACTCTAGCTTGTTGCTGGAACGTTTCCCGCAACTGAGTGATCATGTCATAGGCTCGATGGAGCTCATACTCCTTTTGGAGTTCGGGTGTCCATACTTGCTAACATTAAGCAAGAGACTTGGACGGAGTCTTCCACATATTTAACCCAATCATTATAGGCCTCCACATCCTCTCCTTAGGTTCATCGGGGATGGGATCATCAAGAATGTAGGCCCGCTTTTCTTGCTTGAGAACAATTCTCAAGTTGCGGTACCAATCCATGAAGTTGTAGGTGTTAGACGATCCCTTTGAAGGATCGCCCAAAGAGATTGTTTGTTTTGGTTTGGTACATCGTTATTAGGGTTGGTGTGGTCGGCCATCTACAAGATTTTACAAAGTTTCATTTTAGTAATCGTTGATATAATTATATATTTCATTTATTAATACCCTTACGTCTCATAGACTATTAATAAAAAAAATTTTTAGAATCCAACGTTATATTTAAATATTTGGTTAGGTGACCTTTATCCCATTATTTAAATAAACAAGGTAGTCCAAAAGACAATTGCAACCATTGCAACTTCTAATGGTATGGGATCGTTGAACATCTTATGTTTATAACGGCATGTTTACCCATCAACACCTTTTATAAAACACATTTTAGGTGATCCATTCAATATATTTTATAAATCAAGTCGTCCTACTTACACACACGTGTGAGTTTACCACATAAGTGGTTAGGTGACCTTTATCCCACAAACATGGCATTATCACCTCAAGTTACAAGTTCCCTCAAAGTGGTTAGGTGACTTTATCCCACTAAGAGTTTGCAAGTAACCTAAGTGTTGTGTAAAAGGATGGTGTTTAACTTGTTTCACAAAAGGGATTTTTAATTTCACAATACTATTTTAGAAAAGCCATGTACTATATGATTGTATGCATTCAACCATATGGTATCCATTTGGTACTTTTAAATAAAACCCATTTTATTTTGCAAACCATTAACTCCTTTTATAGACCCATTTAATTTTGCTTAATGATTTGAGAACCAATTTCTTGTAATAGCTTGTTCTAGTTGATGGTTTGTTAATGACATCCAAATAACCAAAACAAAACAACATCATAAGCATTCAACAAGCATAACCAAACAATACATATATGCATAACAAAGCATACTAAATTGAGCACACTTGTTTAGCCAAAACAAGTGTGTCAAAAGGTCTTGTCCTAAGGGTTAAGAACATGACACATGGTTGACAAAAGAAACTCCCACTTGAATCCACATCTTCAAGCATCCTCTTTGTCCATCCTTTCTTCAAGTCTTGATTTTGAGCATCCTTACAATATCAATCCTAATACATTTTTCTAGTAAAGATAAACTCCTAATCTATTTATTACATACCATATGAATAAATAAATTACAAAACCAAGACTTGAAACATAAAATAAACTTTTACATAACCAATGAATATAACATGATAACCAATCAACAATCCACAAGGTCTAGGCTTTGTTATGCATAATCATAAACAACATATCTAAAACAAAGAAAATCGATTTTTGGCAGCCCCTTGTAGCCCATGTTATTGGCCAACATAAACCATGAACAAATGGGTTTAGAACATACAAACAAACATCTAACAATCAAAAGTTTTAAAGATCCTTATATGCATAAAGAGGCATCTTTAAAACATCAAAAGGGGTGACCAAAACAGCCTCTAACTCACGGGTATGTGGTGTCAAACACCACAAAACCGTGAACAAGCAAGAAATACATGTATGCATTCGTATAAGTGGCTCTTGATGCCATTGTGGGGCTTTAACAAGTTTATCAAAGCTCATAAAACATTATATATAGAAACGCAGCGGAATTAAGGTTTTAAAACATGTTAATAAGATGGTTATTAAGCCTATTTAAGAAGCAACCATCAAACCATGGATCAATTATACGAAAGTGCATACAATAAAGACATAAGATGGTGAAATTACGACCTTTGGAGCTGCTGGAAATCGAAGTGGTTCAGAAAAAGATGAACTTGTGGCTGAATCTTCAAACTAGAAGACCTCAAGAAGGTTGTACCCCAAGCCACAAACGAAGAGCCTTTGATACTAGGATCTTGCAACACCAACTTTCAGCTTAAAACCCTTTTAAAGCTGAAAGAAAATCCAGCCTTGTACCACTTGAAAATCTCGTGAACAAGAAAGAGGAAGGAGGTTTTCTTTTGCACACACTTGAGAGAAGGAAAGGATTGCATGTATGTTGCTTGTGGGTGTCAAATTCATTAGTTAAAGCAAGATGGCTGGCCTCTAAGGCAGCCCTTGGGCCGAGCATTTGCTGCCACCAATGGGTGGCATCCTTTTGTTTTTTTAGCAATTTGTTTTTATAAGAATTACAAAATAATATGTAACATTTACATATTATTTTGTACACCCAACTAGCATTACATATGATCATTAAAACTAAAGTTAATTAATTTGTAACATCTTATATGCAATTATATGGTTTCATTTTATAAATGTTAATTAACCATTAAGTAACAATTATAAAGTACTCTCAGAATTAATAAATAAACCCATCTTATTTATTAATTTCTTAAGTGCATCTATTTTAGAAAACAATCTTCTAAACCCTTTGGTGTTGATATTTATTTAACTGATCAAATCAATAAATAAATATTGCAGGTGTTTGTCTAGCCTGTTATTGGGTATGACCCGACATGGATCATATCACACTAGCCACATCAATTTAATATGTATCTTGGGCAGATCGAATTCAACAAAAGTTACTATCTTTATTAATGTATGAACTATAACATGTGTTCTTGAATTCCCATGATCACAATAACAATCTAACATCTAATCATCACCATGAACACATCCATAATATCCATTCATCATAATTCAACATTACATGCAAAATAAAGTACTATTCTAGTAACCTACGAACAATGCATCAAAATCCCACTTTCTTACATAATCGACGTTAACTAACATGTATACAATCTAACTAACATGTTAACATCATCAATTGATTAAAACTCAACCCAAGAACATCAATTTCGCAACTAGGTTTCCGGCAACATCAAGTTTGATGCAAACAAACACCAACTAACCTTTAATCCGTGAAAAGTAAAAAAATGAGACTTCTAATGTGTTGTATGCTTTGAAATCGATCCAACCAAGCTTTCTTGCTTGATCTTGATTGAATTCGAATGGAGAGGGGAAGAGAGGGGAGGTTGCAGCCGGAATTGAGGTGGGGGGGTTAGGGTTTTGTTTTTATTTAGTAATTTTGCATAATTACCCTTTAAACCCTTGTGTTTTGCGTTTCATAAAAAGGCACTCTTTTAAACACTGTTTAATGGTTTTTAACTACAATAATAACATATAACTCATGGTAACAATTATATATTTTATCTTTATAAAACACAAACATACGAATTAATACACACGTTTCCACGTTATGCGATTAATTCCCAATTAATATATAAAACACACAAACAAATAAGCATAATACAATAATTACATAATGAGTTAAATTATCAATAATTTAGCATTGCTAATTATTATTAGGTCACCAACGTTAAATGACAACTACTTTGTGTTTACGACACGAGCATGCAAGACTTAACGGAAGTAACGGAGTTTGATAACGGAAATTTACCGGATGTCACATTATCCCCTGTTGAAAGATTTTTCGTCCTGAAAATTGTGTTACATGGTGAGAGTGTTCCATCACTGCTCTACTGCATTGGCACACGGAAATCGAAATCGAGTGAGTTTTGGATGAGTTGTCCCATCATCCCCATGTTGAAAGAAATTTCGTCCCGAAATTTAAATCAATACCTTCGTCTGCTGGCATCGTCCTTTCGAATAATTGAGGGTACTTAAGCTTCATTTCATCTTCTCGTTCCCATGTGAATTCCGGTCCACGTCGTGAATTTCAACGGATTTTAACATAGGTATCTTGCTTTGCTTAAGTGTTTTCACCTCATGGTCCATCACCTCTTCTGGTTCTTTGATAAAACGCAATTGTTCATCCACTTGAACTTCTTCTAGTGTTTCGACCATTGTTTCATCAGTTATGCACTTCTTCAGGTTTCACACGTGAAATACATCATGGATTCCACTTAGCGAATCTGGTAGGGGTAGTTGGTAGGCCACTGGACCTATTCTTTCCACTATTTCAAATGGTCCAACGTACCTCAGATTTAGATTCCCTCGCTTACCGAACCGAACTACGCCTTTCCATGGTGAGACTTTCAACAAAACCTTGTCACCAACCTGAAACTCTAATGGTTTCCGTCTCTTATCAACATAACTCTTTTGTCTGTCTCGCTCTGCATCAATACGGTTTTGTATCTGCACAATCTTCTCAGTTGTCTCATGAATTAACTCGGGACCTGTTAGCTGACTATCACAAATTTCTGCCCAGCAAACCGGTGATCTACATTTTCTCCCATACAGTGCCTCGAAAGGTGTTGCCTGTATGCTAGTATGAAAACTCCACCAATGGCAGGTGAATTTCCCAGTTATTCCCGAAGTCAATCACACAAGCACGTAGCATATCCTCCAATGTCTGTATGGTAGCTCACTCTGGCCATCCGTCTGTGGGTGATATGCAGTACTCATATCTAATCGTGTACGTAAAGATTTCTGCAATGATTGCCAGAAATGTGACGTGAAACGAGCGTCGCGGTCGGAAATAATTGAGATGGCACACCGTGTCTCGAAACGATCTCTTTAAGGTACAGTCGGGTTAATTTCTCTATCTTGTCAGTGTCCTTAATTGCAAGGAAGTGAGCAGACTTGTCAATCGATCCACAATACCCATATCGTGTCACAACCAGTATTAGTCCGGGCTAACTTAGTAATAAAATCCATGGAGATATATCCCATTTCCACATAGGTATCTCAAGTTGTTGTAACAGTCCGGATGGTTTTTGATATTCCATTTTTACTTTCGAGCAGGTCAAACACTTGCTCACATACGTAGCTACATCCGCTTTCCTGTTAGGCTATCAGTAGGGGCCTTTAGATCATGATACATCTTGTCGGATCCAGGATGTATAGAATACTTAGATTTGTGTGCCTCGCTCATAACTAAATCTCTCAGATTTCCAAAAACAGACACCCAAAGTCTATCCATGAAATAGCGAATTCCATCCTCTTTCACCACTAGCTTTTTATCAATTCCCCTTAACGACTCAGAACCAACATTTTCTGCTTTTAAAGATTCTATCTGCGCCTCCTTAACTTGTTCGGGCAGTTGGGTACTTATAGTAAGCTGTAAAGCTCGCACCCGTCAAGGTTTAGCTGTTTCCTTCCTGCTTAGGGCATGGCAACTACGTTCACCTTTCCCGGATGGTACTTAATAGCGCAATCATATATCGTTTAGTATTTCCACCCAACGTCGGTGCCTCATATTCAACTCTTTTTGCTCGAAGATATATTGAAGACTCTTGTGATCGGTGTAGATAGTGCACTTGGTACCGTAAAAGTAATGTCTCCAGATCTTTAAGGCAAAAACCACTGCACCCAATTCTAAGTCATGGGGGTATAGTTCTTCTCATGAACCTTTAGTTGTCTCGAGGCGTAGGCTATCACCTTATCTCGTTGCATCAAGACACAACCCAATCCTTGAATGGATGCATCACAATACACCACAAAGTCATATGTTCCCTCTGGTAATGCTAATATCGGGGCAGTACAGAGTTTTTGTTTTAACAATTGAAAAGCTGATTCTTGGCTCTCACTCCATTTGTATGTCGTTCCTTTGTGGGTCAAGGCAGTGAGAGGTTGTGCGATCTTAGAAAATCCTTCTATGAATCGCCGGTAATATCCTACTAATCCCACAAATTGTCTTTTCTCACTCGGCGTTTTGGGTGTAGTCCAGTTCTTTATCGCCTAAATTTTGGCAGGATCAACATGTATGCCTTTCTCATTACAGTATGACCTAGGAATTGCACTTCTTGTATCCAAAAGTCACACTTTGAGAATTTGGCATACAGCTGCTCATTTTTCAATAGTGCTAAGATCATTCGTAAGTGCTCTTCATGCTCCTCCTTGGTCCTAGAATATATTATATCATCGATGAACACAATGACAAACTAATCAAGATAGGGTTTGCACACACGGTTCATGTGGTCCATGAACACAGCAGGTGCATTTGTTAACCCAAAAGGCATGACCAAGAACTCATAATGACCATAACGAGTATGAAATGCAGTCTTGGGAATGTCTTCTTCTCGAACTCTAAGTTGATGATAACCAGATCTCAAGTCAATTTTCGAATAACAGCTCGATCCTTGAAGCTGATCGAACAAGTCGTCGATACGAGGTAAAGGGTATCGGTTCTTGACTATTACTTTGTTTAACTCTATAATCGATGCACATCCGGAATGTGCCATCCTTCTTCTTAACAAAAAGAACAGGAGCTCCCCAAGGTGATGTGCTAGGTCGAATAAAGCCCTTATCTAAAAGCTCTTGAAGTTGTGATGACAACTCTTGTAGTTCGTTTGGTGCTAATCAATAAGGTTGCCCTAGCAATCGGAGCTACGCTGGGAGTCAACTCAATCTAGAATTCCACTTAGTGGTGAGGTGGTAATCCAGGAAGATCCTCTAGAAACACCTCTGGAAAGTCGTGCACTATGGGAATATCCTTCCTCCTTTCTTTCTTGCTTGCTTATCGCTTACAAGTGCTAGAATAGCCACACGACCCTTTCGTAATAACTTTTGGGCTTTCATGTATGAGATGATGCCTATCACAGCACCACTCCTATCACCTCTGACGGTAAGGATTTTGTCACCAACAGGGATTCGTATGATCTTCTCATGACATATGACTTGCTTTGCTTGTTAGAGAGCCAATCCATGCCAATCACAACATCAAAACTCCCCAGCATAACAGGCATAAGATCTATAGCGAAAGTATGACCAACAAGTTCTATCTTACAGTTTTTAAGGATATGCATTACATGGATCTATTTACCGTCGGCTAATTCCATAATGTATTTAGATTCTAAAGCAGAGGGTATATCACTTAAAAGACTACAGAACTTTAAGGACACGAAACTCCTATCAGCTCCAGTATCGAATAGTACCGTAGCAAAACAACCATTAACAACAGTTGTGGGATCATTTAGAGCCTCACCTAAGCCAATGAGGAAGGCTCTCCCCTTGGCTCCATCTTTGTTGCCGCCATTACCAGTACCATTGCCACCATTGTTGTTATTACAGTTGTTGTTGTTGTTGTTGTTATTGTTGTTGTTGTTGTTGCCATTACCATTTCTCCTTAGTTGTGGGCAGTTTCGCCTGTAATTCCCTTCTTTCCCACATTCAAAACAACCTTTGGGAGTTTCCTGAGGTGTTGTGGCCTCCTTACACTCACCACGACAATCCTTAGCAGCGTGTCCAATTTTTCCACAGCGTTGACACTTGAAGTTATCACACCTTCCCACATGATGGAAATTACACTGAGTGCACTTCGGATATGTACCACCATAACCACTGTGTCCTTGATTATTTGCAGCTGTTTAGTTGAAGTTACGGTTATTATCGAACCTCCGTTGCTACTGAACTGGCTGTTGTTGCTGTTGAGGTTGAGGTTGACGGCTAGAAGATGATGATGCTTTGGTGTTGTTGGCATTATCCCACTTTCTTTTGTTGTCGGGCACGCTCGCCACAACGCCCCGTTTGGGTAGACGTCCTTGCTCCAAGCTTGGTCAGTTAGCTTATGAGCTAGCTGGATGGCTTGCTGAATGGTGGTTGGATTGGAAGCAGTTACCATACTTTGGATTTCGGGTACTAATCCCCATATGTAATGCTCTACCCTTTTATGCACCTCATTCACCATTCCCGAGCACAAAGTTGCTAGTTCATGCGTTCTAGTGGTGTGGGCCTCGATTTCCCAGCCATGCATCTTCAATAGTCAGAACTCTATCTCTAACTTCTGCACTTCATTGCGAGGACAGTACTCCTCAGTCATCATTGTTTTAAACTCATCCCATGGAACCCATTCACCATCGCTTGTCCTAGCATCTGGACTTGCGCGTTCCACCAAGACAGAGCAGCACCTCCCAAGTCCCGGGGCATACTTCACTTGATCCGCAGGTGGACAATTACATTTGGAGAAGACAGACTTAGTCTTCTCGAACCATCGTACAAGCCCTATAGCATCCTTTGTACCACTGTAGGGTGTGTGGTTTACAGTCCATAAAGGACTTGTAGGTGCACACTGGTGGTCAGTTTTAACACAACACACATTAATCAGACATCCCATACAGTTATTAGGATATCAGATTTGTCTTTCTATCATTGTGCTGGCTGACCCGCGTGGGCAGCAGCCACTGCCGCCTGAACATGCTCATTAATTAGAGCAGCTAATTCTGCGGGGGTCATGTTAATAGCACCACCGCCCTGTTCTCCCCATGCCACGTCCAGTCCGCATCCACGACCACATCCACGTCCACATCCACAGGCGTCCATTCTTTTCACTTTACATTCACAAATATAATAATGAGTAACATCAAACACATCTATCTCATTGAAGCATAGTAAATAGTAATAAAAGAAATATGAATCATCACAACCACAACATTCATACCAAAGTAAATAAATTGTAAATGAGTCACAATGTATTATCAATGTCAAATTTAAGTTTGTCGTTCATGTGGGGAAACAACCCTTCCCACATAGGTTTCAAAAAGAAAAACACTACGTAGTCTAAGTCATATAAAGAAAGTCAATCGACAACATCTGACCCATCATTGCATCCTCCATCTCCACCGGTTCCTCCTCCTCGGGATCCTCATCCTCAGGGTCTGCTGCAGGAGCAGGAGCTATAGCAATCTGAAATGCCGCTATTTGAGCTTCTAAAATAGCAATCCTATTATCGGCTACGGCTTCCCGCTGTTCACGTTTAGGGTGACACCGTTTAGGGTCTTCTTGTGTTGTTCCTTGAGTTCATCCGGTTGATGTCTCAGTTTGTACATCTCTTGCTGCAGTGTACACACATCACCCGTGAGCCGCTTGAGTCGATGCTGCTCAGTGTCCAGTGCAGCCACTAGTGCAGCAATCAGTTGCTCGTTGGACTACACCATCCGTGGAGTGAAGGCATTGGTTGGTCAGCATTGTTCCTAGTCCTAGGCCTCGGGACAGGTACGCTCTCCCTAAACATAATATGATCAACGAATCTTGGATAGAAACTCCAGTCTCGTGGAGGGTCACGCTTTTCATCAATGAAAAAGGTTGATCCCAGTCAATCTCCTCTCGAGGATAAGCTAGTCGGGGCCAATCGAATCCATTGTCAGGTACAGGTGCGGGAGGTGGGGATTCAGATCGTGAAGGTGATTCAGGTCGCTTACCCCGAGCTCTCGATGACGATGCCATGCTGCAGAGAGTGTGACGTGTATGCCAATGAGTATACAGTAGATGAGAGTAAGGCACAGGTAACTAAATAATTGTGTGTGGTTATAGTCTAGTGTGTATGCAACCCAGTTCCCTATAACAAATGGCTCTAATACCAATCTGTCACACCCTCAAAATCCACGTGTGGAGTTTTACCGCGAGGCGTGTGAACAAACCAGGATCACAGTCAATAGTTACACAGAATGACTCTATATGCCATAATTAAAATAAATCAACCAAAGTATAAACTTTAAACTGTGCGGAAGCGTTTTGTAAAACAACCCAAAGAAATAAAAATGTACTATGGCAAAACATGCGCCAACCCAAAAGAGTAAACATTAACCATTAAATACTAAAAAGTCTTGAAGACCGAGTCTTAGAATGCAAGTGAACCATGTAGTGCTTTTATGGCAAGCAAGCTAATGACCTGAGAATAACATACTAAAATGTCAACACAATGGTTGGTGAGTTCAAGAGTGATATTCAAACATAAACAGTTTAATAACATAGATATAAAAGTAGTGCATTGTAACAGATAGCTAGTCCATTAACAATAAATATTAACTCATAGTGATTTCGCAATTGAAGCTCACTATGTTACGTTGTTGCCTCCTGTCACGCCTTAACAGGTTATGACAATGTTCAATAGGACAAATTGCACCCGGTTGACCTCGAGTCACACGGTTGGGCTCGTCAGACCCAGTAGTACTACCCAATTTCCTCACTATTCAATATTAACAATTCGAAAGTGTGAGGACATTTCCATGATAATAAAACTATATTAATATTATACACAACTTGAATATATAAAGCGTTTGTGATTTACCAGTATGCTATCTCCCCCAAAAGAGATTAAATGAAGAGTGGGGCATGAACTCACCTGATATGCGTGATAGACACTTAGAGTTTTACTTGACAGACAGAATGGACAGAAACCTTCAGAGATTACCTAGATCATATAAGTACGTGAGTATGTGTAAATAGAGAACGTGTGAAACCCTTACTACACTACAACCAAGGACTCAAGATTTCAGAAAAGCATACACGTTTGACCCAGTTGACCCGTTTGACCCGTTGGTGACTTTATGTGTAGTAAACCATTCAAGTAATCATACACATATATCCTGCATGGTTACATTCAAATGGATCATATGTATGCTATATTATCCAGGTGTATCACTTAGATCATCATACAACCAGTATCATACAAGTCATGCGAATCTAGAACATTAACATGTCCACTAGTTATAACACAACTAACATGCCACACAAAGATCAAATCACGCACCACATGCCATGTGAAGCTACTCACGACTTCACATCCTAACCCTGCCAATCCTACTAACTAGGGGCCTCAGATTCGCACGCGTGTATGATGATCATGATCATGTTCATTAACCATGTTCATTGCATTCAACAAACATCACACAATCAATTTCTAGTCCCAAACATGATGTCCTAACTACTAATCAACATCAACATCATACATGATCATCAAAGTCCAAACATCACCCATGATTATCCAAGCATCCCATACAACATATTTAACATGTTCTATCATATTAGAATTCATCGATGAACTTACTAACATGCTCCTAACATCCCAAACATGTTCAAACTATCATCCTTCCAACTTTGTGCAAATAAAGTTTCCGTTTTAGGAAAGCACATCCCAAAATCTATCAAACCCCAATGCATTCATGAATTCGTTAATATATACCAATTCAAGTTCATATCAACATCTAAGCATGATCAATAACATCCAACATCATAGCTCATCAATTCATATCCTAAAAAGTTACTATCTTTAGTAATGTATGAACTATAACATGTTTCTTGAATTCCCAATGATCACAACAACAATCTAACATCTAATCATCACCATGAACACATCCATAATATGAATTAATCAATAATTCAACATCACATGCAAAATAAAGTTACTATTCTTAGTAACCTACGAACAATGCATCAAAATCCCAACTTTCTTGCATAATCGACGTTAACTAACATGTATACAATCTAACTAACATGTTAACATCATCAATTGATTAAAACTCAACACCAAGAACATTAATTTCGCAACTTGGGTTTCGGCGACATCAAGTTTCATGCAAACAACACCAACTAACCTTTAATTCGTGAAAAGTAACAAAATTGAGACTTCTAATGTTTGTATGCCTTGAAATCGATCCAAACCAAAGCTTTCTTGCTTGATCTTGATTGAATTCGAATGGGAGAGGGGAACAGAGGGGAGGTTGCAGCCGGAATTGAGGGTGGGGGATTAGGGTTTTGTTTTAATTTAATTAATTTTGCATAATTACCCTTTAAACCCTTGTGTTTTGCGTTTCATAAAAAGGCACTCTTTTAAACACTGTTTAAATGGTTTTTAACTACAATAATAAACATATAAACTCATGGTAACAATTATATATTTTATCTTTATAACACACACATACGAATTAATACACACGTTTCCATGCTATGCGATTAGTTCCCAATTAATATATAAAACACACAAACAAATAAGCATAATACAATAATTACATAATGAGTTAAATTATCAATATTTAACATTGCTAATTATTATTAGGTCACCAACGTTAAACGACAACTACTGTGTGTTTACGACACGAGCATGCAAGACTTATCGGAACTAACGGAGTTTGATAACGGAAATTTACTGGATGTCACATTATCCCCATGTTGAAAGAATTTTCGTCCCGAAAATTGCGTTACATGGTGAGAGTGTTCCATCACTGCTCTACTGCATTGGCACACAGAAATCAAAATCGAGTGAGTTTTGGATGAGTTGTCCCATCATCCCCATGTTGAAAGAAATTTCGTCCCGAAATATAAATCAATACCTTCGTCTGCTGGCATCGTCCTTTCGAAATTGAGGGTACCTAAGCCTCATTTGATCTTCTCGTTCCCATGTGAATTCCGATCCACGTAGTGAATTCCAACAGATTTTAACAATAGGTATGTTGCTTTGCTTAAGTGTTTTCACCTCACGGTCCATCACCTCGACTGGTTCTTCGATAAAATGCAATTGTTCATCCACTTGAACTTCTTCTAGTGGTTCGACCATTGTTTCATCAGTTATGCACTTCTTCAGGTTTGACACGTGAAATAAATCATGGATTCCACTTAGCGAATCAGGTAGGGCTAGTCAGTAGGCCACTAGACCTATTCTTTCCACTATTTCAAATGGTCCAACTGATGGGTTTGCTAGAACACAAAATCTAAGTTTAACCATTTAAACTTTCAGAAAACGCAGCGGATATAAATATAGCTTTAAAACCCATTTTAAAAGCTGAAAATTTCATGTTCTTAGTGATCTTTTAAGATGTAAAACAAACCCAAATCAAAAGGATCATTATATGTGAATGAACAAGCTATAATATGAGTAAAACTATATATAAAATCACAGCCACAATGAGCTGTGATTACTACCTCTTTGAGCAGCAAGAAAACGACCAAAAGTGAGAGATTTGGGATGCTAAAATCGGCCAAGAACTCAAGTGTAGAGGTCCTCAAGTGTCTATACCCCAAGCCCTTGCAATACACCTTCTTGTTAGGTAGATTATCACCAAGAACACAACAAAGCTTGCTCTTCAAAAACTCCCAAGGAAGCTACCAGGTTCGAAACTTCGGAGAGAGAAAGAGAGAAGTTTTTGTTGCATGCAATGAGAGTGGGTTGTTGAGAGAAGTGAGAGACCTAGACTACTTAATGTGTGTTATGTTCAAGACCAATTTGGTCCAATAGAAATCAAGGGGGGACGGCCAAGGAGGTTTAAATTTGGGTTCCCTCCTTCAATATCACACATTAAAAGTCTTGTTTGACGGGTTTGCTAGAACACAAAATCCATGTTTAACCATTAAACTTTCAGAAAACGCAGCGGATATGTAGTTTTTAAAACCAATTTTAAAAGCTGAAAATTTCATGTTCTTAGTTATGTTTTAAGATGGAAAACAAACCCAAACCAAAAGGGGATCATTTATGTGAATGAGCATGCTATGTAAACACAAAACACATAATATGACAGCCACAAGGTGCTGCCAAAACTACCTTTCAGCAAGCTACAAATGTCGACGGAAAGAGTAGAATGGATGCTGAAATTCGGCCAAAAGAAGGCTAAAATATGCCCAAAAACTTCAAGCTTAGAAGTCTTCAAGTGTTCACTCCCACTTGGCTTTAAGTAAGCATCATGATTACTTGGATTTGGACACCAATACTCCAAAAGGAAAACCTCCAACTGCCCTTCAAAACCGTGAACATCCAGCAGCAAAACTGGGAGGATGAAATCGACCAAGGTTCCAAGAGGAGGAACCCTCAAGCTTGTATACCCAAAGCCTTTGAAGCAACCACCACTCTTGCTAGGGAGAGAGCACCAAAAACACCCCAAAATGTTCTCTTCTTCTTGTTTCAGCCGTGAGCATCAAGAGAGAAGAAGATGAGAGAGATTTTTGAGCATGCAAGATGAATTGATAGATGAGAAGTGTGTCTTACACTCTTTCATAAAGAGTGTAAGTTTCAAGACAATAATTCTCACCTTTCCACACAAGGTGGCCGCCCAAAATGGTCCAAAAGGGGAGGGTTTTCCCTCCTAAACTTGTCTTATATCACACATTAATAAGTCATGTACTAGACTATTAAAATTGTGACATATACCTTCTCCAATTAAACATTTTAACTAAAGTATACTCACATGTTATTTGTGTTATTTAAACCCTTTTAAATAACAAAATAATAAAACCCATCAACAAATTATCCTTATAACTTGTTTCATCTCGCAGATAATTATTTAGAAAACCTAATTTTTCTTTCTAAATTGGTGTAATTATTTATTGTATGAACCCGTCATCAATTAAATAATTCTTGGTGATGCAAAGCTTGTTATTGGGTATAACCCGACTTGGATCATAACGTACTAACCGCATCAATATTCTACGTGTCTTGGGCACATAGAATCCTACATTGTTAACTAGACATACAAATAACAATTAATTTGTATGTACAAGTTATATACAACTTATAAAATTAACCATTTAACTTATAAGTTGTAGTTTCTCATTATTATTTGGTGTCATCTAACTAATTTAAAAACACTTCAAATAATATTATTGAACAAAATATCCTAATTAGTTGTTCCCTCTCATATGCAATTTATTTAGAAAACCCATTTTCTAAATTGGTGTAAATATTTAATTGCATGATCATATCATCAATTAAATATTAATTGGTGTTTGCTAAGCTTGTTATTGGGTATAACCCGACTTGGATCATAACGTACTAACCACATCAATATTCTAAGGGTCTTGGGCACACAGAATCCTTCAATCTCCCACTTGCCCAATATTCATAGAAGATTGATGCAAGCAGTAAATACCACCTAACAACGGTTTACTACCCTTAATACCCATGACTTATAGCCATTCAACAACATCATCTCTTTCAAGTACCCTACTTGAAATGATTTAGGTGAATCAATCATCAATCCTTTTGTTACAGATATCATGTTAAATCCAAGGACACAGAATGATCATTCCTTGTTGATTTAACTTAATCAGGCCTTAGACATCCAACTCTCAACGAATAAGAGGAACAAGTTCCATCTTGACTACATACGTTTCTCACAAACACCTCGTGTTATATCTGAACATACCCTTATGTACTGTCCACTATCTCAGGATAGTGCAGAATTAGCTCAAGGTATAATACTTAGTGAATATCAAAACTCAATATGTATCTCAGGTCGGAGGATACCAAATGATATTCGCCTTTACTCAAATTTACTTATGATCAATCATTAAGATTCCATGTAGTAAAATTTGAGATGCGGGTTAGTCCAATATTTGTGTCCCACAAATATCTACGAACCTTGGTAGCAACCCATTGCTCTATATTCATCCTTATGAATATCAACCAATCCAAGTTCATAATAATCTTACTCTCGCACTTGTTCCCACAAGTATGAGCGACTACAGACATTTTAGAGTAAACATTTCACTCATGGATAAAACATGCTAAATAGGAACATTAATTGAAACACTATAACCAAATAATTTTATTCAAATAATATAGAGTTCCACATATCCAAATACAAAATTTACAGATCAAATCCAATCACTAGAATATCGAAGTCCCATGGCACAAGTATGACCTTCATGCTTTGCCTTTTCAAGGAGCTTTGTGAGAGGATCCGCAATGTTTTGATCCGTGTGAACTTTGCGAATACATATCTTTCCCTTTTCAACTTCATCCCGTATGTAGTTGAATCTCCGCTCAATGTGCCTAGTCTTTTGATGAGCACGAGGTTCCTTGATTTGAGCAATCGCACCCTCGTTATCACAAAAGATCTCTAGGGGGTCCTGAATGAAAGGGACAACCCCCAGATCGGCAATGAATTTCTTTAACCATGCAGCTTCTTGAGCTGCCAATGAGGCGGCGACGTATTCTGATTCTGTAGTTGATAGAGCCACCACATCCTGCTTGGAGCTCTTCCAAGAAACCGCTCCTCCATTCAGAATGAAAATGTATCCCGATTGCGACCGTGAATCGTCACGATCGGTTTGAAAACTCGCATCCGTGTAACCTTTTACAACGAGCTCCTCGTCACCAGATCCATAGATCAGGAACATATCTCTTGTCCTCCTTAGGTACTTAAGTATGTTCTTAACAGCCATCCAATGACTGTTTCCAGGATTTTGCTGGTAACGGCTTGTCATGCTCAAGGCGCATGACACGTCCGGTCGAGTGCATATCATTGCATACATGATGGATCCAATAGCAGATGCATATGGGATTGCCTTCATTTTATCTTGCTCATCCTTTGAGCTTGGACATTGAGTCGTACTCAATATCGTTCCCCTTTGAATAGGTACGGTACCTTTCTTAGAGTTCTCCATCTTGAACCTTTTCAAGATTTTATCAATATACGCACTTTGATTTAAACCAATCAACCACCTTGATCTATCCCTATAGATCTTTATTCCCAGAATATAGGCGGCTTCTCCAAGATCCTTAATGGAAAAATAACTTCCAAGCCAGGTTTTTACACCTTCCCAGGTTGGAATGTCATTTCCAAATAGTAGTATCTCATCAGCATACAATACTAGGAAAGTTATTGTGCTTCCACTAGCCTTCTTATACACACAAGCCTCATCAGCGTTTTTGATGAAGCCAAATTTCTTTATCTCCTCATCAAAATGATGATTCCAGCTTCTCGATGCTTGTTTCAATCGATAGATTGATTTCTTTAACTTGCATACTTTATTAGGATGTTTTGGATCGACAAAACCTTCAGGCTGAACCATATAAACATCTTCCTCAAGATATCCATTTAGGAACCCGGTTTTGACATCCATTTGCCAAATCATTCTCATAATGAGCAACTATGGCAAACAATATCCTTATAGACTTTAGCATCGCAACAGGTGAGAAGGTTTCATCATAATCAACCCCTTGAGTTTGAGTAAAACCCTTCGCTACAAGTCTAGCTTTATAAGTATCCAAGTTTCCATGCATATCGGTTTTCTTCTTGAAAACCCACTTACTTCCAACTACCTTGGAATTAAGAGGTGGTACAACAAGTTCCCAAACTTGATTGTCATACATGGATTGCATCTCAACGTTCATGGCCTCAAGCCATTTGTCACAATCCAAATTGGACACTGCATCATGGTATGTGGTTGACTCATCTGAATCTACCACATAGCATCCATCCATGAAAAATCCGTATCTTTCAGGTGGATTACTAATTCTACTACTTCTACGAACGTTTTGTGTGTATTGATCAACCACTTGATCAACTTCAACATCCTCATGTTGAGTGCTAGTTTCAACCAAACGTGCATCAGGTTTTGGTTCTCGATCCTCCTCAAGATCCACTGTTCTACTGCCAGTTCCTTCCATAAGGAACTTTGCTTCTAAGAACTCACCCTTTCTGGCAAAAACACCTTTTGTTCTAGTGGATCATAGAAATAATATCCCATAGAATCTCTAGGATATCCAATAAAGATACACTTGGTGGATCGGACTTCCAATTTGTTTAGGGTGGGAGTTTTAACATAAGTCTCACAACCCCAGACCCTTAAGTATGATAGGGATGGAACTCTTCCATGCCATATCTCAAAAGGTGTCCTTTCCACCTTTTGGTTGGGGCCATATTTAAAATACGAGCCACGGAGAGCAGAGCGAAACCCCAAAATGATAGAGGTAATGAGCTTCTAGCCATCATAGATCGGACCATATCCAATAAGGTTCGATTCCTCCTCTCAGACACACCATTATGTTGTGGTGTTCCAGGTGGAGTGAGTTGTGAGACAATCCCACAACTCCTAAGATGATCTTGAAAGGCATCACTTAGGTATTCACCTCCTCTATCGGTACAGAGAACTTTAGTTGACTTGTTGAGTTGATTTTCTACTTCATTCTTGAAGATTTTGAACATTTCAAAAGTCTCATCTTTGTGCCTTAATAAGTACACATACCCATAGCGTCTATAATCGTCGGTAAAGGTAATGAAGTATCTTTCACCATTCCTAGTCATTGGTTTAAAAGGACCACATACATCCGAATGTATGATTCCTAATAAATCTTTTGCCCTTTCGTTAGTTCCACTAAAGGGTGCCTTAGTCATTTTACCTTGTAAACAAGATTCACACACATCAAATAAATCACATTCATTTGTTTTAAAAGACCATTCTTTTGAAGGGTTGTATACGTTTCTTGTTTATATGACCAAGACGACAATGCCAAAGATAGGTATCACTCAAATCCAACTTGAGTTTTTGGTGTTAGTATGGTACAATGAACTATTTAAAGCATTTTCATGAACCAATTCATAAATACCATTAATGGGTATAGCTTTAAAATAGAACATATTATTTAAAGAAACATGAATATCATTTTCAAAAAGATAATACATAATCATAAAGTCTTAATTGGGATACAGAAATAATGTTCCTAGTCAAACTAGGAGCATACAAAACATTCTTCAAAATAACTTTCAAGCCACTTGGAAGTCTTAGGATGTAGTCCCCACGAGCTTCAACTAAGACTTTAGTTTCATTGCCCATGAAGAGGCTAACATCTCCTTGTTTGAAGTCCCTACTTCTTGTGAACCCCTGCAACAAATTGCAAATATGAGTTCCACATCCGGTATCCAATACCCATGTATTTGAAGATGTAACATTAACATCAATATGAATCATGTATATTGTACCTGAGGTCTGCCCGGCATCCCTCTTGGCTTTCAACTCTTGGAGATGGACAGGACAATTTCTTGCCCAATGTCCAATCTCCCCACACTTGAAGCATGGGTCATTGGTAGCAACCTTTTGCTTCTTCTCTTGTGGTTTGGGTGGTACCCTTACCACCCCTTCCCTTTTCCCCAAGCGGGTCCCTTACCCTTGGTAACCTTTGCCTTGGGTGCGGGACGAGGCCTTTATTGTTCCCACCTTCATTGATGGTGAGAATGGGTAAAACCTTTTACCCATGGCCACCTCGGCAGTTTTGAGAATTGAGTGAAGCTCACCAATGCTTTTGTCCCAAGCATTCATGTTGTAGTTCAACACGAATGTCTCGAACCTCTTGGTAAGGCCATTGAGGATCAAATCCGTGGCCAATTCCTTCGAGACGGGACAATTAAGCCTCTCGAGGCGGTCAATGTGACTTTTCATCTTAAGTACATAAGATGAAACAGATTGGTTGTCGTCCATACGACATGCATGGAGTGCTCGAACTGTTTCGAAGCGCTCAACCCTTGCTTGCTGTTGGAACGTTTCCTTCAGCTGGGTTATCATGTCGTAAGCTCCGTGGTGTTCATACTCCTTTTGGAGATCTGGAGTCATGCTCGCTAGCATGAGACAAGACACTTGGACGAAGTCCTCAGTGTACTTCAGCCAATCGTTGTAGGCCTCCTCATCATCCTCGCTAGGTTGATCGGGGATAGGGTCATCTAAAACATACGATCTTCTCTCTTGCTTGAGAACGATTCTCAAGTTTCGATACCAATCGATGAAGTTGTTATGATTTAGACGTTCCTTTTGGAGGATCGTAGAGATTGGTTGGACGCGGATGAGTTATCGGAATTATCATTATGTGAGGCCATCTACAAAATTTAACAAAGTTTTATTTTAGTATTTTCGATATTGTAATTTTAATAATAAATGCCTTTTAAGGTCTTTTTATATAAAATCTAGAACCCAACATTACATTTAATTGTGGTTAGGTGACCTTTATCCCACGTTTTTAAATTAATAAGGTGGTCAACGTTTGACGATTGCAACCATTTGCAACTTCTAGAAATATGGGATCGACTTGAAACATCATATGTAAAGTCGGCATGTTAATCCCATCAACACCATTTGGAAACCACATCGTAGGTGATCCATTTGACATGATTTGCAAATCAAGACACCCTACTTACACCCACGTGTGAGTTTGCCAAAACAAGTGGTTAGGTGACCTTTATCCCACAAATAAGGCATTCTCACCTTGAATCACGAGTTCCCTCAAAGTGGTTAGGTGACCTTTATCCCACTAAGAGTTCTCAAGTGACTCAAGTGTTGTGTAAAAGGACGGTGTTGATCTTGTTAAAGAATATTTGGAGGTTACATAACATTAGTTTAGAAAACTCTATGTACTTGTATTTGCATGCAATCAAATACAAGGTACCCTATGGTCCTTTGACTAAAACCAATTTTAATCTTTAAAAACATTAAACTATTTAATAACTTTATATAAACTTTTAGAACCATCAATTTTCAGCTTGTTAAGTTGTTAGTGAGTTTGTTATGTATGTCAAAACATCAACCATTCAAACAAACAACAAACATTTAAACAAGCATAAACATTAACTATCATATGTGCATAACCATAGCCCTTATGTTGACAACACTTATTTGCCATCACAAGTGTTGTCATTTGGTCTTTTCTAAGGTTACAACAAGAGAACACATAGAAAGCTTCCAAAAGCCTCCCACTTGAAACCGCATCCAAAATGCTCCATGTTTCTTTAGTGTCTTCCTTTGTGCTTCCAAGGCATATGTCTTCATATTACAAGATATAAGGTCCTAATACATGATATCTAGTAAAATGAAATTACACCTAATCTATTTATTACAACCCAATAATAAATAAAATTACACTTGAAACAATAGATAATACAACCCAATTGAATGAATGAATACAACCATTACAAACACCCAACAACACAAGGTCAATGGCTAGGTTATGCACTAAAATAAGCATCCATTATATCATCCAAAATATAACTATGAATCCCCTTAAAACCAACGAATTTTCAGCCAACATAAACTGAAAAATTCGGGTTTAGATGTTGTCCAAACACACAACATATCAACATATATATATCTTTCAAGATTTAATCTTAAGCATGTATAATTAAATCTTGAAAGTTGGGGATTCAACAAAACAGAAACATAGCAGCCCCAAATCAGCTTATATTTAGATTATCATCATCCTTTAAAACCTATTTTAAAGGACAAAACAAGAAGTCATCCACATAACCGGCTCTTGATGCCATTTGACGGGTTTGCTAGAACACAAAATCCATGTTTAACCATTTAAACTTTCAGAAAACGCAGCGGATATGTAGTTTTTAAAACCGATTTTAAAGCTGAAAATTCATGTTCTTAGTTATGTTTTAAGATGGAAAACAAACCCAACCAAAAGGTGATCATTTATGTGAATGAGCATGCTATGTAAACACAAAACACATAATATGACAGCCACAAGGTGCTGCCAAAACTACCTTTCAGCAAGCCAAATGTCGACGGAAAGAGTAGAATGGATGCTGTAATTCGGCCAAAAGAAGGCTGAAATATGCCCAAAAACTTCAAGCTTAGAAGTCTTCAAGTGTTCACTCCCACTTGGCTTTAAGTAAGCATCATGATTACTTGGATTTGGACACCAATACTCCAAAAGGAAAACCTCCAACTGCCCTTCAAAACCGTGAACATCCAGCAGCAAAACTGGGAGGATGAAATCGACCAAGGTTCCAAGAGGAGGAACCCTCAAGCTTGTATACCCAAAGCCTTTGAAGCAACCACCACTCTTGCCAGGGAGAGAGCACCAAAAACACCCAAAAATGTTCTCTTCTTCTTGTTTCAGCCGTGAGCATCAAGAGAGAAGAAGATGAGAGAGATTTTTGAGCATGCAAGATGAATTGATAGATGAGAATGTGTCTTACACTCTTTCATAAAGAGTGTAAGTTTCAAGACAATAATTCTCACTTTCCACACAAGGTGGCCGCCCAAAATGGTCCAAAAGGGGGGGTTTTCCCTCCTAAACTTGTCTTATATCACACATTAATAAGTCATGTACTAGACTTATTAAAATTGTGACATATACCTTCTCCAATTAAACATTTTAACTAAAGTATACTCACATGTTATTTGTGTTATTAAACCCTTTTAATAACAAAATAATAATAAACCCATCAACAAATTATCCTTATAACTTGTTTCATCTCGCAGATAATTATTTAGAAAACCTAATTTTTCTTTCTAAATTGGTGTAATTATTTAATTGTATGAACCCATCATCAATTAAATAATTCTTGGTGATGCAAAGCTTGTTATTGGGTATAACCCGACTTGGATCATAACGTACTAACCGCATCAATATTCTACGTGTCTTGGGCACATAGAATCCTACATTGTTAACTAGACTACAAATAACAATTTAATTTGTATGTACAAGTTATATACAACTTATACAATTAACCATTTAACTTATAAGTTGTAGTTTCTCATTATTATTTGGTGTCATCTAACTAATTTAAATAACTTCAAATATATTTTGAACAAAATATCCTAATTAGTTGTCCCTCTCATATGCAATTTATTTTGAAAACCATTTTCTAAATTGGTGTAAATATTTAATTGCATGATCATATCATCATTAAATATTATTGGTGTTTGCTAAGCTTGTTATTGGGTATAACCCGACTTGGATCATAACGTACTAACCACATCAATATTCTAAGGGTCTTGGGCACACAGAATCCTTCAATCTCCCACTTGCCCATATTCATAGAAGATTGATGCAAGCAGTAAATACCACCTAACAACGGTTTACTACCCTTAATACCCATGACTTATAGCCATTCAACATCATCTCTTTCAAGTACCCTACTTGAAATGATTTAGGTGAATCAATCATCAATCCTTTTGTTACAGATATCATGTTAAATCCAAGGACACAGAATGATCATTCCTTGTTGATTTAACTTAATCAGGCCTTAGACATCCAACTCTCAACGAATAAGAGGAACAAGTTCCATCTTGACTACATACGTTTCTCACAAACACCTCGTGTTATACCTAAACATACCTTATGTACTGTCCACTATTTCAGGACAGTGAAGAATTAGCTCAAGGTATAAAACTTGGTGAATATCAAAACCCAATATGTATCTCAGGTCTGAGGATACCAAATGATATTGGCCTTTTACTCAAACTTACTTATGATCAATCGATAAGATTCTATGTAGTAAAATTTGAGGTGCGGGTTAGTCCAATATTTGTATCCCACAAATATCTATGAACCTTGGTAGCAACCCATTGCTCTATATTCATCCTTATGAATATCAACCAATCCAAGTTCATAATAATCTTACTTCACACTTGTTCCCACAAGTATGAGCGACTACGGACATTTTAGAGTAAACATTTTACTCATGGATAAAACATGCTAATTGGAACATTAATTGAAACATTATAACCAATAATTTTATTCAAATAATAAAGAGTTCCACATATCCAAATACAAAATGTACAGATCAAATCCAATCACTAGAATATCAAAGTCCCATGGCACAAGTATGACCTTCATGCTTTGCCTTTTCAAGGAGCTTCGTGAGAGGATCCATAATATTTGATCCGTGTGAACTTTGCAATACATATCTTTCCCTTTTCAACTTCATCTCGTATGTAGTTGAATCTCCGCTCAATGTGCCTAGTCTTTTGATGAGCACGAGGTTCCTTGATTTGAGCAATCGCACCCTCGTTATCACAAAAGATCTCTAGGGGGTCCTGAATGGAAGGGATAACCCCTAGATCGGCAATGAATTTCTTCAACCATGCAGCTTCTTGAGCTGCCAATGAGGCGGCGACGTATTCTGATTCTGTAGTTGATAGAGCCACCACATCCTGCTTGGAGCTCTTCCAAGAAACGCTCCTCCATTCAGAATGAAAATGTATCCCGATTGTGACCGAGAATCATCACGATCGGTTTGGAAACTCGCATCCGTTAACCTTTTACAACGAGTTCCTCGTCACCAGATCCATAGATTAGGAACATATCTCTTGTCCTCCTTAGGTACTTAAGTATGTTCTTAACAGCCATCCAATGACTGTCTCAGGATTTTGCTGTGGTACGGCTTGTCATGCTTAAGGCGCATGACACGTCCGGTCGAGTGCATATCATCGCATACATGATAGATCCAATAGCAGATGCGTATGGGATTGCCTTCATTTGATCTTGCTCATCCTTTGAGCTTGGACATTGAGTCGTACTCAATATCGTTCCTCTTTGAATAGGTACGGTACCTTTCTTAGAGTTTTCCATCTTGAACCTTTTCAAGATCTTATCAATGTATGCACTTTGATTCAAACCAATCAACCGCCTTGATCTATCCCTATAGATCTTTATTCCCAGAATGTAGGCGGCTTCACCAAGATCCTTAATGAAAAAAAACTTCCAAGCCAGGTTTTTACACCTTCCAGGGTTGGAATGTCATTTCCAAATAGTAGTATGTCATCAACATACAATACTAGGAAAGTTATTGTGCTCCTACTAGCCTTCTTATACACACAAGCCTCATTAGCGTTTTTTATGAAGCCAAATTTCTTTACTCCTCATCAAAATGGTGATTCCAGCTTCTCGTGCTTGTTTCAATCCATAGATTGATTTCTTTAACTTGCATACTTATTAGGATGTATTGGATCGACAAAACCTTCAGGCTGAACCATATAGACATCTTCCTCAAGATATCCATTTAGGAAAGCGGTTTTGACATCCATTTGCCAAATCTCATAATCATAATGAGCAGTTATGGCAAAAAATATCCTTATAGACTTTAGCATCGCAACAGGTGAGAAGGTTTCATCATAATCAACCCCTTGAGTTTGAGTGAAACCCTTTGCTACAAGTCTAGCTTTATAAGTATCCAAGTTTCCATGCATATCGGTTTTCTTCTTGAAAACCCACTTACTTCCAACTACCTTGGAATTAAAGGGTGGTACAACAAGTTCCCAAATTGATTGTCATACATGGATTGCATCTCAACGTTCATGGCTTCAAGCCATTTGTCACAATCCGAATTGGACACTGCATCATGGTATGTGGTTGGTTCATCTGAACCTACCATATAGCATCCATCCATAAAAAATCCATATCTTTCAGGTGGATTACTAATTCTACCACTTCTGCGAACGTCTTGTGTGTATTGATCAACCCCTTGATCATCCTCAACATCCTCATGTTGAGTGCTAGTTTCAACCAAACATGCATTGGGTTGTGGTTCTTGATCCTCTTCAAGGTCCACTGTTCTACTGCCAGCTCCTTCCATAAGGAACTTTGCTTCTAAGAACTCACCCTTTCTGGCAACAAACACCTTTTGTTCCACTGGATCATAGAAATAATATCCCATAGAATCTCTAGGATATCCAACAAAGATACACTTGGTGGATCGGACTTCCAATTTGTTTGGGGTGGGAGTCTTAACATAAGCCTCACATCCCCAAACCCTTAAGTATGATAGGGATGGAACTCTTCCATGCCATATCTCAAAAGGTATCCTTTCCACCTTTTTGGTTGGGGCCATATTTAGAATACGGGCCGCGGAGAGCAAACGAAACCCCAAATGATAGAGGTAATATGCTTCTAGCCATCATAGATCGGACCATCTCCAATAAGGTTTGATTCCTCCTCTCAGACACACCATTGTGTTGTGGTGTTCCAGGTGGAGTAAGTTGTGAGACAATCCCACAACTCCTAAGATGATCTTGAAAAGCATCACATAGGTATTCACCTCCTCTATCGGTACGGAGAACTTCAATTGACTTGTTGAGTTGATTTTCTACTTCATTCTTGAAGATTTTGAACATTTCAAAAGCTTCATCTTTGTGCCTCAATAAGTATACATACCCATAGCGACTATAATCGTCGGTAAAGGTAATGAAGTTTCTTTCACCATTCCTAGTTGTTGGTTTAAAAGGACCACATACATCCGAATGTATGATTCCTAATAAATCTTTTGCCCTTTCGTTAGTACCACTAAAGGGTGCCTTAGTCATCTTTCCTTGTAAACAAGATTCACAAACATCAAATGAATCACATTCATTTGTTTTTAAAAGACCATTCTTTTGAAGTGTTTGTAAATGTTTCTTGTTTATATGGCCAAGACGACAATGCCAAAGATAGGTATCACTCAAGTCCAACTTGAGTTTCTTGGTGTTAGTTTGGTACAATGAGCTATTTAAAGTATTTTCATGAACCAATTCATAAATACCATTAATGGGAATAGCTTTAAAATAGAATATACCATTAAAAGAAACATGAATATCTTTTTCAACAAATGATAATACATATCCAAATTGTTTTAACAGGGCTACAGAGATAATATTCCTAGTCAAACTAGGAGCATACAAAACATTGTTCAAAATCACTTCCAAACCATTTGGAAGTTTCAAGATGTAGTCACCACGGGCTTCAACTTGAACTTTAGCCCCATTGCCCATGTAGAGGCTTACATCCCCTTTCTTGAAGTCACTACTTCTTTTGAACCCCTACAACAAATTGCAAATGTGAGTTCCACATCCGGTATCTAATACCCATGTGTTAGAGGATATCATGTTTAAATCAATATGGATCATGTATATTTTACCTGAGGTCTGCCCGGCATCCCTCTTGCTTTCAACTCTTGGAGATGGACAGGACAATTTCTTGCCCAATGTCCAATCTCCCCACACTTGAAGCATGGGTCATTGGTAGCAACCTTTTGCTTCTTCTCTTGTGGTTTGGGTGGTACCCTTACCACCCCTTTCCCTTTTCCCCAAGCGGGTCCCTTACCCTTGGCAACCTTTGCCTTGGGTGCGGGACGAGGACTTTTATTGTTCCCACCTTCATTGATGGCGAGAACGGGAAAAACCCTTTTACCCATGGCCGCCTCGGCCGTTTTGAGCATTGAGTGAAGCTCACCAATGCTTTTGTCCCAAGCATTCATGTTGTAGTTCAACACGAATGTCTGAAACCTCTTGGTAAGGCCATTTAGGATCAAATCCGTGGCCAATTCCTTCGAGACGGGACAATTAAGCCTCTCGAGGCGGTCAATGTGACTTTTCATCTTAAGTACATAAGATGAAACAGATTGGTTGTCGTCCATACGACATGCATGGAGTGCTCGAACCGTTTCGAAGCGCTCAACCCTTGCTTGTTGTCGGAACGTTTCCTCCAGTTGGGTTATCATGTCGTAAGCTCCGTGGTGTTCATACTCCTTTTGGAGATCTGGAGTCATGCTCGCTAGCATGAGACAAGACACTTGGACGGAGTCCTCAGTGTATTTCAGCCAATCGTTATAGGCCTCCTCATCATTCTCGCTAGGTTGATCGGGGATAGGGTCGTCTAAAACATGATCTTTTCTCTTGCTTGAGAATGATTCTCAAGTTTTGATACCAATCAATAAGGTTGTTATGATTTAGACGTTCCTTTTGGAGGATCGCTCGTAGTGATTGGTTGGACGCGAATGAGTTATCGAGATTTTCATTATTGGTGGCCATCTACAAAATTTAACAAAGATCTATTTTAGTATTTTCGATATTGCTAATTTAATAATTAATGCCTTTTAAGGTCACTTTTATATTAAATCTGGAACCCAACATTACATTTAAATTGTGGTTAGGTGACCTTTATCCCACGATTTAAATTAATAAGGTGTCAACGATTGACGATTGCAACCATTTGCAACTTCTAGAGGTATGAGATCGACTTTAAACATCATATGTAAAGTCGACATGTTAATCCCATCAACACCATTTGGAAACCATATTGTAGGTGATCCATTTAACATGGTTTGCAAATCAAGACATCCTACTTATACACACGTGTGAGTTTGCCAAAATGAGTGGTTAGGTGACCTTTATCCCACGAATTTTAGTATTCTCACCTTAAGTCATAAGTTCCTTCAAAGTGGTTAGGTGACCTTTATCCCACTAAGAGTTCCCAAGTGACTCAAGTGTTGTGTAAAAAGACGGTGTTGATCTTGTTTTTCAAATGTTTAGAGGTTTCATAATTCTAGTTTAGAAAACTCTATGTACTTGTATTTGCATGCAATCAAATAGAAGGTACCCTATGGTCCTTTGATTAAAACCAATTTTAATCTTTAAAATCATTAAACCATTTTAATAACTTTATATAAACTTTTAGAACCATCAATTTTCAGCTTGTTAAGTTGTTAGTGAGTTTGTTATGCATGTCAAAACATCAACCATTCAAACAACAACAAACATTTAAACAAGCATAAACGTTAACAATCATATGTGCATAACCATAGCCCTTATGTTGACAACACTTGTTTGCCATCACAAGTGTTGTCATATGGTCTTTTCTAAGGTTACAACAAGAGAACACATAGAAAGCTTCCAAAAGCCTCCCACTTGAAACCGCATCCAAAATGCTCCATTTTCTTTTGTGTCTTCCTTTGTGCTTCCAAGGCATATGTCTTCATTTACAAGATATAAGGTCCTAATACATGATATCTAGTAAAATGAAATTACATCTACTCTATTTATTACAACCCAATAATAAATAAAATTACACTTGAAACAATTGATAATACAACCCTATTGAATGAAGAATACAACCATTATAAACACCCAAACTGTTGGGGTTTAAACATGTTTATCAAAGTTCATATAACCTTATTTATATAAAAACGCAGCTGCTATAAGATTTAAAACATGTTAATAAGATGATTATTAAACCCATTTAATATGAACCCCAAAGCCATGGATCATTATACAAAATACATACAATGAAAGAAACATAAAATGAAAGAACCACAACCTTTGGAGCTGCAGAGAACCGAAATTAAAGAGATGAAAAGGAGTGTTCTTGTGGCTAAACTTCAAGGTAGAAGTTCTCAAGATAGCATACCCCAAGCCTACCAACAAATCACCTGAATGCTAGGATCTTTGACACCAATTTCCAGCTACAAAACACTTTTTGTTGGCTGAAAAATCTCCTTCCTTTTCTGCCTAAACCGTGAGATTAGAGGAGAGAGTAGAGAGAGAGCTTTGGTTGTGTGTGTTCTTGGATGTGATAGAATGAATGAGTGTTCAAGTGTCCAAGACTTGAATGTCTTGGAACTAATAAAATTGGGGCATCCAAGACCAAAAGGGGCGGCCGAAAATGGCCCCCTTTTGTTTCCCTCTCAATTCAAATTTATAAAAAAATATACAATCACATCCCTTGTTTTATAAAATTAAAACCATTTTAATTTTATATCACTAAACACACTATTATTTGCCATTGCTTAACTAATTTAAATAATGTACAAATAATCTTTTATGAACAAATTATCTATATAATGATGTTCATCTACAAAAGCAATAATTTAGAAAATCCAATTTTCTAAATTGGTGTCATTATTTATTTGTGTGATCTTATCAACAAATAAATTACCTTTTGGTGTTTGTTTGGTTTGTTATTGGGTATGACCCGACTTGGATCATATACACTAGCCGCATCAATTTAATATGAATCTTGGGCAGATCAATACTTTCAATCTCCCACTTGCACAAGATTTATAGAAGATTGATGCAAGCAGCAAATAACGCCTAGCAACGGTTTGCTACCCCTAATGTATATGACTAAGTGCCATTCAATAACATTATCCTTTTCAAGTACCTTACTTGAATATGTTTTAGGTAAATTAATCATCTATCCTTTTGTTGCAGATGTCATGTTAAATCCAAGAGACACAGAATTGTCATTCTCTGATGATTTAACTTTAGCAGGCCTTAGACATCTAACTCTCAACGAATAAGAGGAACAAATTCCATTTCGATTACATACGTCTCTCACAATCACCTCATGTTATACCTGAACTCAACCTTATGTACTGCCTTTTCAGAACAGCAAAGAACTAAGTCAAAGTACAATACTTGGTGAATATCAAGACCCAATATGTATCTCAGGTCTGAGGATACAATGATATTCGCCTTTACTCAAAATCTCTTATGACTAATCAGCAAGATTCCATGCAGAAATAATTGAGAGCGGGTCTGTCCAATATCTATATCCCATAGATATCAATGAACCTTGGCAGCAACCTCTTGCTGTATATTCATACCATATGAATATCAACCAATCCAAATTCATTATAGTCTTATATTTATAGTTGTTTTCCACAAGTATAATCGACTGCGGACGTTTAGAATAACTTATATTCATGGATTTAAACATGCTAAAATAGAAGAACAAATGAAATTATAACTATATAATTAAGTCAAATAACATTAGTTCCAATATCTATATGCAAAATACAACATCAAACCCAGTGACTTGAATATCTAAGTCCCATGGCACAAACATGACCCTCATGCTTTGCCTTTTCGAGGAGCTTTGTGAGTGGATCCGCAACATTTTTATCAGTGTGAACTTTGCGAATACATATCTTTCCCTTTTCAACTTCATCCCTTATGTAGTTGAATATCCGTTCAATGTGCCGAGTCTTTTGATGAGCACGAGGTTCCTTGATTTGAGCAATCGCACCCTCGTTGTCACAAAAGATCTCTAGGGGATCCTGAATGGAAGGGACTACCCCTAGATCGGCTATGAATTTCTTCAGCCATGCAGCTTCCTGTGCTGCCATTGAAGCGGCGACGTATTCTGAGTCTGTAGTGGACAACGCTACGACTTCTTGCTTTGAGCTTTTCAAGAAATAGCTCCCCCATTCAGAATAAAGATGTACCCCGATTGAGATCGTGAATCATCATGATCGGTTTGGAAACTCGCATCCGTGTAACCTTTTACAACGAGTTCCTCTTCACCAGATCCGTAGATCAAGAACATGTCCTTAGTCCTCCTTAGGTACTTTAGAATGTTCTTGAGCGGGACACGTCTGGTCTAGTGCATATCATTGCATACATGATGGATCCTATAGCGGATGCATATGGGATAGCCTTCATTCTATTTTGCTCCTCCTTTGAGCTTGGACATTGAGTTGTACTCAATATTGTCCCTCTCTGAATAGGTACAGTACCTTTCTTAGAGTTTTCCATCTTGAATCTTTTCAAGATTTCGTCAATGTATGCACTTTGATTCAAACCAATTAGCCGTTTTGATCTATCCCTATAGATCTTTATTCCCAGAATATAGGCAGCTTCACCAAGATCCTTGATGGAAAAACAACTTCCAAGCCAGGTTTTTACACCTTCCATGGTGGAATGTCGTTTCCAAACAGTAGTATGTCATCAACATATAATACTAGGAAGGTTATTGTGCTCCCACTAGCCTTCTTATACACGCAAGCCTCATCCGTTTTTGATGAAGCCAAATTTCTTTACTTCATCATCAAAACGGTGATTCCAACTTCTTGATGCTTGTTTCAATCCATAGATTGATTTCATTAACTTGCATACTTATTAGGATATTTTGGATCGACAAAACCTTCAGGCTGAACCATATAGACATCTTCCTCAAGATATCCATTTAGGAAAGCGGTTTTGACATCCATTTGCCAAATCTCATATTCATAATGAGCTGCTATGGCAAATAATATCCTTATAGACTTAAGCATTGCAACAGGTGAGAAGGTTTCATCATAATCAACCCCTTGAGTTTGAGTGAAACCCTTTGCTACAAGTCTAGCTTTGTAAGTATCCAAGTTTCCATACATATCAGTTTTCTTCTTGAAAACCCACTTACTTCCAACTATTTTGGAATTAAGAGGTGGCACAACAAGTTCCCAAACTTGATTGTCATACATGGATTGCATCTCAACGTTCATGGCCTCAAGCCATTTGTCACAATCCAAATTGGACACTGCATCATGATATGTGGTTGGTTCATCTAATCCACCACATAGCATCCATCCATGAAAAATCCATATCTGTCAGGTGGATTACTAGTTCTACCAATTCTGCGAACGTTTTGTGTGTATCGATCAACCGCTTGATCATCCTCAACATCCTCACGTTGAGTGCTGGTTTCAACTAAGCGTGCACCGGGCTGTGTTTCTTGATCCTCCTCAAGATCCACTGTTCTACTGCAAGTTCCTTCCATAAGGAACTTAGTTTCTAAGAACTCACCCTTTCTGGCAACAAACACCTTTTGTTCCAGTGGATCATAGAAATAATATCCCATAGAATCTCTAGGATATCCAACAAAGATACACTTGGTGGATCGGACATCTAATTTGTTTGGGGTGGGAGTTAACATAAACTCACAACCCCAGACCCTTAAGTACGATAAGGATGGAACTCTTCCATGCCATATCTCAAAAGGTGTCTTTTCCACCTTTTTGGTTGGGGCCATATTCAGAATACGGGCTGCGGAGAGCAAAGCGAAACCCCAAAATGATAGAGGTAATGTGCTTCTAGCCATCATAGATCGAACCATATCCAATAAGGTTCGATTCCTCCTCTCAGACACACCATTATGTTGTGGTGTTCCAGGTGGAGTGAGTTGTGAGACAATCCCACAACTCCTAAGATGATCTTGAAAAACATCACTTAGGTATTCGCCACCTCTATCGGTGCGGAGAATTTTAATTGACCTGTTGAGTTGATTTTCTACTTCATTCTTGAAGATTTTGAACATTTCAAAAGCTTCATCTTTGTGCCTTAATAAGTACACATACCCATAGCGACTGTAATCGTCGGTAAAGGTAATGAAGTATCTTTCACCATTCCTAGCCATTGGCTTAAAAGGACCACATACATCCGAATGTATGATACCTAATAAATCTTTTGCCCTTTCGTTAGTTCCACTAAAGGGTGCCTTAGTCAATTTACCTTGTAAACAAGATTCACATACATCAAATGAATCACATTCATTTGTTTTTAAAAGACCGTTCTTTTGAAGTGTTTGTATACGTTTCTTGTTTATATGACCAAGGCGACAATGCCAAAGGTAGGTATCATTCAAATCTAATTTGAGTCTTTTGGTGGTTGCTTGGTACATGGAGCTATCATATGTTACGTTTTCATGAACCAATTCATAAATACCATTACAAGGTATAGCTTTAAAATAAAATACATGATTTAAAGAAACATGAATATCATTGTCAACAAACTTGAAATCATAATCATATTGTCTTAAACGGGAAACAGAAATTATGTTCCTAGTCAAACTAGGAGCATACAATACATTATATAAAATGACTTCCAAACCACTTGGAAGCTTCAAAATGTAGTCTCCTCGGGCTTCAACGTGAACCTTTGCACCATTGCCCATGAATAGACTTATTTCCCCTTTTGCATAATGCTCATTTCTTTTGAACCCCTGCAATAAATTGCAAATGTGAGTTCCACATCCGGTATCTAATACCCATGTGTTAGAAGAAATAACATTTAGCTCAACATGTATCATGTAAATTATACCTGAGGTTTGCCCTGCATCCCTCTTTTCTCTTAACTCTTTGAGATAGACTGGACAATTTCTCATCCAATGCCCTATCTCACCACATTTGAAGCATGGGTCTTTGCAGCAACCTTTTGCTTCTTCTCCTTGGGCTTCGGAGGTTCCGCCCTAACAACCATCTTCCCCTTTCTTCCAACGTGCCCCTTTCCTTTGGCAACATTTGCCTTAGGAGGGGGTAGAGACCTCTTCTTTCTCCCACCTTCATTATGGTGAGAACGGGTAAAACCTTTTTCCCATTCCCGCCTCAGCTGATTTGAGCATCGAATGAAGTTCATTTATGCTCTTGTCCCATCCGTTCATGTTGTAATTCATGACGAATGCCTCAAACCTTTTAGATAGGCCATTAAGGATCAAATCCGTGGCCAACTCCTTTGAGACAGGACAATTTAGCCTTTGAAGGCGGTCGATGTGGCTTTTCATCTTAAGAACATAAGATGAAACTGATTGGGATTCTTCCATCCGACATGCATGAACGCTCGAACCGTTTCGAAGCGCTCCACTCTAGCTTGTTGTTGGAACGTTTCCCGCAACTGAGTGATCATGTCATAGGCTCCATGGAGCTCATACTCCTTTTGGAGTTCGGTGTCATACTTGCTAACATTAAGCAAGAGACTTGGACGGAGTCTTCCACATATTTAACCCAATCATTATAGGCCTCCACATCCTCCTCGTTAGGTTCATCGGGGATGGGATCATCAAGAATGTAGGCCCGCTTTTCTTGCTTGAGAACAATTCTCAAGTTGCGGTACCAATCCATGAAGTTGTTAGGTGTTAGACGATCCCTTTGAAGGATCGCCCTAAGAGATTGGTTGTTTTGGTTTGGTACATCGTTATTAGCGTTGGTGTGGTCGGCCATCTACAAGATTTTACAAAGTTCCATTTTAGTAATCGTTGATATAATTATATATTTCAATTATTAATACCCTTTACGTCTCATAGACTATTAAAAAAATTTTAGAATCCAACGTTATATTTAAATATTGGTTAGGTGACCTTTATCCCATTATTTAAATAAACAAGGTAGTCTTATATGACAATTGCAACCCATTGCAACTTCTAATGGTATGGGATCGTTTGAACATCTTATGTTTATAACGGCATGTTTACCCCATCAACACCTTTTATAAAACACATTTTAGGTGATCCATTCAATATATTTTATAAATCAAGTCTCCCTACTTACACACACGTGTGAGTTCACCACATAAGTGGTTAGGTGACCTTTATCCCACAAACATGGCATTATCACCTCAAGTTACAAGTTCCCTCAAAGTGGTTAGGTGACCTTTATCCCACTAAGAGTTTGCAAGTAACCTAAGTGTTGTGTAAAAGGATGGTGTTTAACTTGTTTCAAAAGGGATTTGTAATTTCACAATTCTTGTTTTAGAAAAGTCCATGTAGTATATGATTGTATGCATTCAACCATATGGTATCCATTTGGTTCTTTTAAATAAAACCCTTTTATTTTGCAAACCAATAACTCCTTTTATAGACCCATTCTATTTAGCTTAATGATTTGAGAACCAATTTCTTGTAATAGTTTGTTCTAGTTGGTGGTTTGTTAATGACATCCAAATATCCAAAACAAAACAACATCATAAGCATTCAACCAAGCATAACCAAATAAATCATATATGCATAACAAAGTATACTAAGTTGAGCACACTTGTTTAGCCAAAACAAGTGTGTCAAAAGGTCTTGTCCTAATGGTTGACAAAAGGAACTCCCACTTGAATCCACATCTTCAAGCATCCTCTTCGTCTATCTTTTCTTCAAGTCTTGATCTTGAACATCCTAACAAAATATGTATCTTAATACATTTTTCTAGTAAAGATAGACTCCTAATCTATTTTTATTACAAACCATATGAATGAATAGATTACAAAACAAGACTTGAAATAAACTAAATATTACATGCCCAAATGAATATAACATGACAACCAATCATTCAATCCAAATGGTCTAGACTTTGTTATGCATAATTAACAACATGAGCAAACATACATAAGAAATCGAATTTCCAGCCCCTTGTGGCCCATGTTTTTGGCCAACATAAACCAAGAACAAATGGGTTTAGAACACATAAACAATCATATAATAATCTAGAGTTTTAAAGATCCTAATATGCATAAAGTAGCATCTTTAAAACACCAAAAGGGGGCAAAAAGCATACCCTAACTCACGGATTTTTGTGTGTCAAGCAACACAAAACCGTGAGCTAGTAATGAGAAACATGTATGCATATGTATAAGTGGCTCTTGATGCCATTTGTTGGGGTTTAAACATGTTTATCAAAGTTCATATAACCTTATTTATATGAAAAACGCAGCGGATATAAGATTTAAAACATGTTAATAGATGATTATTAAACCCATTTAATATGAACCCCAAAGCCATGGATCATTATACAAAATACATACAATGAAAGAAACATAAAATGAAAGAACCACAACCTTTGGAGCTGCAGAGAACCGAAATTAAAGAGATGAAAAGGAGGTGTTCTTGTGGCTAAACTTCAAGGTAGAAGTTCTCAAGATAGCATACCCCAAGCCTACCAACAATCACCTTGAATGCTAGGATCTTTGACACCAATTTCCAGCTACAAAACACTTTTGTTGGCTGAAAAATCTCCTTCCTTTTCTGCCTAAACCGTGAGATTAGAGGAGAGAGTAGAGAGAGAGCTTTGGTTGTGTGTGTTCTTGGATGTGATAGAATGAATGAGTGTTCAAGTGTCCAAGACTTGCATGTCTTGGAACTAATAAATTGGGGCATCCAGACCAAAAGGGCGGCCGAAAATGGCCCCCTTTTGTTTCCCTCTCAATTCAAATTTTATAAAAAATATACAATCACATCCCTTTTTTATAAAATTAAAACCATTTTAATTTTATATCACTAACACACACTATTATTTGCCATTGCTTAACTAATTTAAATAATGTACAAATAATCTTTTATGAACAAATTATCTATATAATGATGTTCATCTACAAAAGCAATAATTTAGAAAATCCAATTTTCTAAATGGGTGTCATTATTTATTTGTGTGATCTTATCAACAATAAATTACCTTTTGGTGTTTGTTTGGCTTGTTATTGGGTATGACCCGACTTGGATCATATTACACTAGCCACATCAATTTAATATGAATCTTGGGCAGATCAATACTTTCACAAACACAAGTCAATGGCGAGTTATGCACTAAAATAAGCATCCATTAATCATCCAAAATATACTATGAATCCCCTTAAAACCAACAATTTTCAGCCAACTAAACTGAAAAATTCGGGTTTAGATGTTGTCCAACACACAACATATCAACATCTATATATCTTTCAAGATTTAATCACAAGCATGTTATATATAATCTTGAAGTTTGGGGATTCAACAAACAGAAACATAGCACCCCCCAAATCATCTTATTGATTATTATCATCCTTTAAAACCTATTTTAAGGACAAAACAAGCATCATCCACATAACCTGGCTCTTGATGCCATTGACGGGTTGCTAGAACACAAAATCAAGTTTAACCATTTAAACTTTTAGAAAACGCAGCGGATTAAATATAGCTTTAAAACCCATTTGAAAGCTGAAATTTCATGTTCTTAGTGATCTTTTAAGATGTAAAACAACCCAAATCAAGGATCATTATATGTGAATGAACAAGCTATAATATGAGTAAAACTATATATAAATCACAGCCACAATGAGCTGTGATTACTACCTCTTTGAGCAGCAAGAAAACGACCAAAAGTGAGAGATTTGGGATGCTAAAATCGCCAAGAACTCAACTGTAGAGGTCCTCAAGTGTCTATACCCCAACCCTTGCAATACACCTTATTGTTAGGTAGATTATCACCAAGAACACAAAAGCTTGCTCTTCAAAAACTCCCAAGGAAGCTGCCAGGTTCGAAACTTTTGAGAGAGAAAGAGAGAAGTTTTTGTTGCATGCAATGAGAGTGGGTTGTTGAGAAGTTGAGAGACCTAGACTACTTAATGTGTGTTATGTTCAAGACCAATTTGTCCAATAGAAATCAAGGGGGGATGGCCAAGAGGTTTAAATTTGGTTTCCCTCCTTCAAATATCACACATTAAAAGTCTTGTTACTAGACATACAAATAACAATTTAATTTGTATGTACAAGTTATATACAACTTATACAATTAGCCATTTAACTTATAGTTGTAGTTTCTCATTATTATTTGGTGTCATCTAACTAATTTAAATAACACTTCAAATAATATTATTGAACAAAATATCCTAATAAGTTGTTCCCTCTCATATGCAATTTATTTAGAAAACCCATTTTCTAAATTGGTGTAAATATTTAATTGCATGATCTTATCATCAATAAATATTAATTGGTGTTTTCTAAGCTTGTTATTGGGTATAACCCGACTTGGATCATAACATACTAACCACATCAATATTCTAAGTGTCTTGGGCACACAGAATCTTTCACCAACG
>JACCIX010000509.1:72500-105772 GCA_025506515.1 Flaveria trinervia | reverse complement strand
CCATACCACTCCACCAACAGACTTTACTCTTAACTTTATAGTTAAGTCTGAAAGTGAAAGCAATCTCCAAACCACATTATCATGTGAGTCATTCTCCAATGATAATCTAAGATCAGAGAATGAAACCAGTGTTAAGATCTCAACAAATAAATTGACTGATGGTCTAACTACTGAGACTCATATGAAGTGAGCTGAGTACTTCAGATGTTGTTCCTCAATGTACACCCAAGTACTGAATGAGACCCAACATCTGAAAAGCATTTCAAATCAGTTGAAATACAAGACTAACAACTGCTGAGGAATCTATCAAACAGTCTATTAGGGGGATGGAAAACAGTTGAATTACCAGTCTTCAGCTGTTACAAATCCTTTAGTACCTAGTACTGATAGGAGAAAGTACTGAAGATCACACCTTCAGTAGTTTCCACTTCAGCAGTTAAAGATGTCCAGATGAAGAATAAACCATGTGAAAATTTGTGGTAAATTCAATCATCTATCTGATGAATGTTGGTACAAAGGGTTTAAAGCTCCAAAGGGATGAGCCATTAAACTAGAAATAAATAAAATGAAAACTGAGTTTGAGACCAAGTTTGTACCATAATCATCTCAACCTGATAAACCCAAGGCCTTACCCAAATCCACTAAGAAGGATACGGTTTATCAGAAGACAGCTGATATTGTTCTTCATGATAAACATAAAAACTAAATCTGTGAAATCTATGAAGGAGGAAATGGTGGGTCACAAGAACTCATCAAAAAAAAGCTCTAGAGTGTCAAATGAATGAAAGCTCGAGCTTCAAATCAGACACAACTTTTATGATGGTTCAGCATCTGTTGGGGGAGTTAACCAACTTGAAGCCACTGTGACCAAACCACTGGAGAGGAATTCCAGGTCCAAATCTATTTCAGCACCATCTCCATTTCATCAGCTGTTAATCATGAGAACCAGCTATGGTTAAAATCTGTGGATAAAGTCAGTCCCAAAACAAAAAGGTTTGGGTCTCCAAAGCTAACTAGTTTCTTATGATTGTGCAGGGTTTTTCAGCATGCCAAAGAAGCATTTGGTATGTGGACAGTGGAGGATCCATGCACATGACTGGGAGCAGCTCTCTTCTTCATTGTTGAGTTTGTTGTGCCAAAACAATGTTTTTACCATTAGAACAAGAAAAACGCAGCGGATAAACATTTAACAAATACCATTTGTAATCTGAAAATTGATGTTCATAACTTAATTTCAACAAACCCAAAGACATAGGATCATATGTATGTGAATAAACTAGTTATCAACAAGCTAAAACAACCAAACCAACATCAACAAATACCTTTATGGGCGATTTGAAGAACCGACATTAGAGCTGCTGGAAATCACGTTTTGTTGAAGAAGTGGCTGTCCTTGGATGGCCAAACCGGATAGGTGTCCTCAAGTGTACATACCCACAAGCCCTCAAGAAAACCCCAGTTTTGCTAGGATTTGAACACCAAAATCGCATCAAAACCCTGCTGAAAACCTTTTTCAGCCGTGAAACATCAAGGAGATGTCAAAGCTTTGTTCCAGCCGTATGACTTCTCTTCCATGAAGAAACTCGAGTTCTTGTGCGATTTCATGTGAGAAGAGGAGTAAACAGATGTGTGTATGTTCATAGAGAGTATCTTGTTTCATAAACCAGAAAAGAAAGGAGAAGAAGGAAGGCCTTGCGGCCGAAACCCACACACCCCTTATTAGGTTTTTTCCTCCTTTTTTAAAACTCTTTAATTTGAGAAATCTTATAATTACATAATTAACCTTTAATTATAAAATATGCACACACCACTTTTATTATTTGATGTTGCTTGATTATTTTAAACAACATAACAAATAATAACCATGAACAAAATATCCTCATAATTTGTTCTTTCTCACATACATTTATTTAGAAAACCCATTTTCTAAATTGGTGTGTTTTATTTAATTGCATGATCATATCATCAATTAAATATTAATTGGTGTTTGCTAAGCTTGTTATTGGGTATGACCCGACTTGGATCACAACGTACTAACCACATCAATGTTCTATGTGTCTTGGGCATACAGAATCCAACATCTCCCACTTGCACAAGATACATAGAGGATTGATGCAAGCAGTAAATACCGCCTAACAACGGTTTACTACCCTTAATACGCGTGACTTAAAGCCATTCAATAACATCATCCCCTTCAAGTATCCACTTGAAATGATTTAGGTGAATCAATCATCTATCCTTTTGTTACAGATGTCATGTTAAATCCAAGGACACAGAATGATCATTCCTTGTTGATTTAACTTAATCAGGCCTTAGACATCATGCTCTCAACGAATAAGAGGAACAAATTCCATCTTGACTACATACGTTTCTCACAATCACCTTATGTTGTACCCAAACATAGCCTTATGTACTGACCATTATTTCAGAGCAGCGAAGAACTAGCTCAAGGTATAACACTTGGTGAATATCAAAACCCAATATGTATCTCAGGTCAGAGGATACCAAATGATATTCGCCTTTACTCAAATTTACTTATGATCAATCTAAAGATTCCATGTAGTAAAATTGAGATGCGGGTCAGTCCAATATTTGCATCCCACAAATATCTATGAACCTTGGTAGCAACCATTGCTCTATATTCATACCTTATGAATATCTACCAATCCATGTTCATAATAGTCTCATATTCATATTTGTTCCCACAAATATGACCGACTACGGACATTTAGAATAATAAACATATTCATGGATGTAAACATGCTAAAAGGAACACGACTCAAAAGGTCAAAATTACAATTGTTCCATACATTAAATGCTAATAGATCAATTCCAATCACTAGAATATCGAAGTCCTAAGGCACAAGTATGACCCTCATACTTTGCCTTCGCAAGGAGCTTCGTGAGTGGATTCGTAACGTTTTGATCTTAATGAACTTACGAATACATATCTTTACCCTTTTCAACTCCATCCCTTATGATGTTGAATCTCCGCTCAAGGTGCTTAGTCTTTGATGAGTACGGGGTTCCTTGATTTGAGCAATCCCCCCCGTAATTACCAAAGATCTCTAGGAGTCTTGAATGGTAGAGACCACCCCTAGAAGCAATGGACAAGCTTATCCATGCAGCTTCCAAAGCTGCCAATGAAGCGGCTATGTATTCGGATTTTAGACTGAATAATGCTACCGTGTCCTGCTTTGAACACTTCAAGGATACCACACCTCCATTCATAATGGAAGTACACCTGATTATGATCGAGAGTTGTATCGATCTGTTTTGGAAGTCCTTATCTGTGCAACCCTTTACACAGATTTTCACTTCAACAGATCCGTATATTAGAAACATATCCTTAGTCTTACTAAGGTGCATCAACATACTTTTAACAACCATTCAATGGTTATTTCTATTGGTATCTACTTTGTCATACCTGATAAGCATGACTCGTCCGTTTTAGTGCATATCATGAGACAAATGACGGATCCTATAGCAGATGCGTATGGGATATCCTTCATTTGATTTTGCTCATCCTATGAGCTTGGACATTGAGCGTAGTCAACATGGTCTCTCTTTGAAAGGGTATCATACCTTTCTAAGAGATTTCCATCTTGAACCTTTTCAAGATTTTTATATATGCACTTTGGTTTGACCCTATCAACCACCTCGATCTATCCTTATAGATCCTATTCCAAAATATGGGTGATTTCAAAGAGATCCTTTTTATGAAAAACATCTTCCAAGCAAGGTTTTAACACCTTCCAAGGTTGGAATATATTTTTCAATAGCAGTGTGTCATCAGCATACAACACTGAGTATACTTCTGCTCCCACTAGCTTTCATATATACACACCCTTTTGATGCTTGTTTCAATCCATAGATCTATCACTTTAACTTGTATACTTTATTGGGATGTCGCGGATCGACAAAACCTTCATGCTGAACTATGTGGACAGTCTCTACGAGATGTCCATTAAGGAAAGCGGTTTTGACATCCATTAGCCAAAACTCATATTCAAAATATGCAGTTATGGCACTTAACATCCTAATCGACCTTAGCATTGCCACGGGCGTAAGACTTTCATCATAATCAACCAATTGAGTTTGATGAAAACCTTATGCTATAAGTCTTGACTTATAAGTATTCAAGTCTCCATGTATATTTGTTTTCATCCAGAAACCCACTTGTATCCAACCGATTTGGAGTTTAAGTGGAGGTTCAACCAATTGCCAAACTGGTTGTTATACATGAATTGCATCCTTACGTTCATGGCCTCTAGCCATTTGTCCCAATCCAAATTGGACATAACATCTGGTGTATGGTTAGCCTACAGGGTATAACCACATAGCATCCATTCATGAAATATCCTTATCTTTCAGATGGAATACTAACTCTACCAGATTTGTGAACGTTTTGTGTGTGTTGATCAACCTCTTGATCTTTATCAACAACCTCCTGCTGATTGCTAGTGTCAATCAAATGTGTATCGCCTTGTGGATTTTGATCCTTATCAAGTTCCACAGTTCTATACGTCATTCCTTCCATAAAGGACTTGGTTTCAAGAACCATAGACTTTGGAGCAATAAATACTTCTGATTCGTTGAGTCAAAGAACGGTATCTTATACAGTCTCTTGGATTCTAAATGAATACACACTTTCTTTGTCCGGTCATATTCATAATATGAGCCTTAGAGAGCGATGCGAAAACCAAAATGATAAAGGTGGTAAGTTCATAGCCATAATAAATTGAACCATATCCAAATAGGGTTCAGTTTCTCCTTTATCTGAATGAAGAGCATAGATAACTATGCGGAGTTGATTTTCTACTTCATTATTGAAGATTTTGAACATTTCAAAAGCTTCATACTTATGTGTCATCAAGTGCACACAATAATAGCGACTGCAATCGTCGTTAACATTAATGAAGTATCTTTCACCAGTCATAGACATTGTCTTAAAGGATCATATGCATCCAAATGCATCATTCCTAATTAGTCTTTGGTTCATACTTATCAAATGAAACATTTTCATTTGTTTCCAAAAGACCATTCTTTTGAAGTGTTTGAATCTAATTCTGGTTAATGTGACCAGGCGACAATGTCAAAGATAGTAATAACTAAACCCATTTTAAGTTTCTTTATGCTAAATGTGTATCAACGAGTTATAATAGGATGATCTATCATGAACCAATTCATGGATGTCATTAAAAGGCATATCCTTAAATGATATACATCATTCAAAACTCAATACCATTATTTACAAATTTTGAATCATGATCATATTGTTTTAAAGGAAACATTAATCATGTTCCTAGTCAAACTAGGTGCATACAAAAATGTTTTGAGAACACTTCCAAACCATTTGAAGGTCTCAAAATAGAGTTTCCCTTCTTGAAGCGGACATTTCTTTTGAACCCTTTTGCAACAATTGCAAGTATGAGTCTCACATCCGGTATCCAATACCCATGTGATTGAAGAAATGGCTTTTAAAACAGCGTATGAATCATGGAATTGTATTTGAGGTTTGCCCAAAACCCTTCTTGTGTTTCAACTCCTTGAGATAGAAGGGACAATACCCTTTTCATAGTCCTATCTCTCCATACTCAAAGCATGGATCGTTCTCCGTTACCTTAGGCTTCATAAGCTTAGGTTTTGAGGTTTCGCTATAACCTTTGCTTTGACGTATTCCTTTCCTTTAGCAATAATTGCTTTAGGATCGGGATTGGCCACTTCTTATAGCCTCCGTTATTGATTGAGAGAATAGGTAGAACCTCTCTACTTATCCCCGCCTCGGTTGCTTTGAGCATTGCATGAGGTTCACCGATGCTCTTGTCCCATCCGTTCATATTACAGTTTATTATGAATGTCTCAAACCTTTAGTTAGGCAATCAAGGATCAAATCCTTGGCCAACTACTTTGAGACAGGACAGCAAAGCATCTTGAGGCTATCAATATGGCTTTTATCTTAAGGATATATAAGATGATATTGATTGGGTCTTTTCATGTGAGTATAAAGTGCTTGAACCGTTTCAAAGCAATCTTATTAAAGTTTGTGGAAGGAACATTTCCCTTTTAGATTAACATGTCATGTGCCCCATGAGGCTCCAAACCCTTTTGGAGTCTGGGAATCATATTCCCAACATGAGATCGGATGCTTGCACAGAATCCTAAGTGTGCTTAACTCAATCGTCAAAAGGCCATAACATCAACAGCGTGGGTTGGTGAGGTATGGGATCGTCAAGGACATAGACCTTTACTCATTCTTGAGAACGATTCTCAAGTTTCAAAATGAGTCCATAAGATAATTATGGTTAGGACTATCCCTCTCGAGAATAGGTCTCAGTGATAGGAAGGGACGATCGGGGTGGTAGCATTATAGTTAGAGGTCATCATTACAAAATATTGACAAAGTTCATATTAGTATTTCTCATAAATTATTTTAATCGTTAATACCCTTAAATGTCTCATAGACAATTAACAATTAAAATCTAGAATCCAACGTTACATTTAAATGATGTTAGGTGACCTTTACCCATTATTTAAATTAACAAGGTAGTCACAGTTGACATTGCAACCTATTGCAACTTCTAGTCTTATGGGATCGGTTAAACATCATATGTTTAGTCGGCATGTTTATATCCCTCAACACCATTGTACGCCATGCTTCGGTGACCCTAAGCACATGGTTTCCAATTCAAGTCGTCCTACTTACCACACGTGTGAGTTTTTACATATAAGCGGTTAGGTGACCTTTATCCCACAAGTATGTTAGACTCACCTCAAGGACACAAGTTCCCTACAAGTGGTTAGGTGACCTTTATCCCACAGTAGTTCCCAAGTGTATTCGAGTGTCGTGTAAAAGGATGGTGTAGACTTGTTCAAGGGTTTTAAGTTCCCAAATGAATTTGAAAGTATGTACCAGTAATCATTGCTTTCAGACTTGACAAACCTGGTACCCTACCTCTTTAATAAAAACCTCTTTTATTTTGAAATCATTCTCTTTAATAACCTTTTTATTAACTTACTATACTACCTTTTATAATTACTTATGATTAGAAATCAGCTTGTTATCATAATTTTTTAGATTGTTAAGCATATTCATATATCAAACATCAACAAACAAACACAAACTAATCACATCAAACATGTGACAAACCATAACCATAACTACACTTGTGTGCCATCACAAGTGTTGTCATAAGGTCTTTTCCTAAGGGTTCACCACAACAAATGATGAGATCTCCAAAGACCCCCAATTGAACTTGCCCCACAACTTGCATCCAAGGCATCCTTCCGTGTCTTCCTTTTGTGCTTCCTTCCCGAGCTTCTTTTACAAAAATATATCATCCTAATACATATTTTCTAGTAAAGGAAAAAAATGCTCCTAATCTATTTATTACATTGCCAAATGAATAAATAATTACAACCAAATGAAACACAAAAGAATTACTACAACCCATAAAGAAAGAATACAATCAACATGACAATTCCATAATCAACCAAACCCAAAACAACCATGGTCAAGGCTATGTTATGCACTAAATTATGTATCCATATACATCATACTAAGAACCAAAATGAACCCCATTGACCCTAAATTTCAGCCACATAAACCAAAATCTAGGGTCTTTTGTCCAAACAAAACACAATCAACCAAATTGATATCTTTCCTTTCAAGGTTTAATCACTAGCATGTTTGATATAACCTTGAAAGATTGGGGTATCATCAAATCAATACAAAACAGCCCTAAAATTGGTTGTTAAACCTTATATAACCAATTATACAAGACACATGAAACTAATCATCCACATAACCGGCTCTTGATGCCAGTGTTGGTTTGTTGTGCCAAAACAATGTTTTTAACAATTTTAAACAAGAAAACGCAGCGGATAACATTTAACAAATACCATTTGTAATCTGAAAATTGATGTTCATAACTTAATTTCAACAAACCCAAAGACATAGGATCATATGTATGTGAATAAACTAGTTATCAACAAGCTAAAACAACCAAAACACATCAACAAACTACCTTTATGGGCGATTTTGAAGAACCGACATTAGAGCTGCTGGAAACACGTTTTGTTGAAGAAGTGGCTGTCCTTGGATGGCCAAAACACCAAGGATAGGTGTCCTCAAGTGTACATACCCACAAGCCCTCAAGAAACACCATGTTTGCTAGGATTTGACACCAAAATCGCATCAAAACCCTGCTGAAAACCTTTTCAGCGTGAAACATCAAGGAGATGTCAAAGGCTTTGTTCCAGCCGTATGACTTCTCTTCCATGAGAGAAACTCTCGAGTTCTTGTGCGATTTCATGGTGAGAAAGAGGAGTAGATCAGATGTGTGTATGTTCATAGAGAGTATCTTGTTTCAAAAACCAAGAAAAGAAAAGGAGAAGAAGGAAGGCTTGCGGCCGAAAACCCACACACACCCTTATTTTGGTTTTTCCTCCTTTTTAAACTCTTTAATTTGAGAAATCTTATAAATTACATAATTAACCTTTAATTATATAAAATATGCACACACACACTTTTATTATTTGATGTTGCTTGATTAATTTAAACAACATAACAAATTAATAACCATGTACAAATATCCTCATAATTTGTTCTTTCTCACATACAATTTATTTAGAAAACCCATTTTCTAAATTGGTGTGATTATTTAATTGCATGATCATATCATCAATTAAATATTAATTGGTGTTTGCTAAGCTTGTTATTGGGTATGACCCGACTTGGATCACAACGTACTAACCACATCAATGTTCTATGTGTCTTGGGCATACAGAATCCAACACTTCATGATTACTCTCAGGGAAAGAAGGGATTTGTCTCATTTGGAAATGATGCTAAAGGTTACATCATTGGAAAGGGATTTGTGTCTAATGGAGATATTAGATTGATGATGTCAACCATGTGGAGAATCTCAAATACAATCTGTTGAGTGTCAGTCAGATGTGTGACAAAGGACATGTTGCTCTTTTCACAAGCCAGAACTATAGGATTCTGTCTTCCAAGGTTCTGAGCCTGATTGACAAAGTACTGGATGATAATACTCTCCTGAAGGCCAACAGGATAGGAAGAGTATATGCCTTGGATCTGTCAAAGAAAATTGAGTTAAGAGGCCATCCATACTTGTTCTCCAAGGCCTCTCTCCAGAATCTAAACTATGGCATAGAGGGCTGGGTCATGTTAATCTCAGAAACATGAATCAGCTGATCCACAAGAGTTTAGTGAGAGGTCTTCCAATAAAGGAGTTCAATTGTGATGAAATCTGCACTGCATGCTTAAAAGGGAAACAACATAAAGTTTCATTCCCAACCATAGAAGAATCCAAGTCTAATGCCTGCTTACAACTACTACACATGGATCTTTTTGGTCCTGTGAAGGTAATGAGTATGGCAAAGAAGAAATACTGTCTGGTAATTATGGATGATTACTCTAGATATGTATGGACCCTCTTTTTGCATTCAAAGGATGAGGCTGCTCAGTCCATTATTAACTTTGTGTTACACGTTGAGAAGTAGTATTCCCTACCAGTTAAGTGTGTGAGGAGTGACAATGGTAATGAATTCAGAAACCACACTCTTGATGATTTTTACTTGTCAAAGGGAATCAAGAGGCAGTATAGCATCCCAAGGACTCCAGAGCAAAATGGAGTAGTGGAGAGAAAGAACAGGACCCTCATTGAAGCTGCAAGGTCCATGTTGGCTGATTCTGGTCTGCCACTGACCTTTTGGCTGAAGCTGTCAATACAGCCTACTATGTACAAAATAGAGCCTTAGTAAATCAGAGGTTGATGAAAACTCCTTATGAAGTTTTACATCATTTAGCCCCTTTGATTTCATTCTTTAGAGCATTTGGGTGTCCTGTTACATTCTCAACACAAAGGATCAACTCCAAAAGTTTGATTCTAAGGTGGATGTAGGGTATTTTGTTGGGTATTCATCCACTCGCAAGGCTTATAGAGTATTCAACTGTCGGACAAAGATAGTTGAAGAAACCTTGCATGTGAAGTTCAATGAATCCCCTAAGGATACAATTCCACAAAACCCTGTGGAGTTGTTTGATCTGGACATTCTGCAATATGTTCCTTATCAACCACCTGCTATTGCAGATCATATGAATCCATCATCTTCTGTAGCTAGTCATCCATCTGGTGTTACTGATGATGATGATGATATCAGTAATCACCTTTTCAAGTTTAGTGATCAACTGCCTGATTCAGCTAGACCTGATGTTCCTGTAGCTTCAGTAGCACAATCCACAACAAATGCTGATGAGATTTCTACAACTTCAACCTCCTTTGAATTACCATCTACTGATTGGTTTCAAGGAAATGCTTCACCATCACCATATGTTGCTGCTGAGCCTGCTACAAACACTTGCACAGATCTTATTGTGTACCAAGATCTGAAGAATCACCCTATGTCTCAAATCATTGGTGATATCAATGCTGGCGTTTCAACAAGAAGTCAATTGTCAAATTTCTGCTTCTATGCTCTCTTCATTAGTCAGCAAGAGCCAAAGAACTATCACATTGCTTTAAGGGACAATGGATGGGTTGAAGCCATGCAGCTTAAGCTTCTTCAGTTCAAGAAACAGCAAGTGTGGGAACTGGTTCCTCCACCTCCAGGTAAGTGTGCAATAGGCACTAAATGGGTGTTTAGGAACAAAACTGATGAAAATGGGCTTATTTTTAAGAACAAGGCCAGACTGGTTGTACAGGGGTTTTCACAAGAGGAAGGTATCGATTATAATGAAACCTTTGCCCCTGTAGCCAGACTGGAAGCAATTCGATTGTTTTTAGCTTATGCTTCTTATCACAACCTTAAAGTTTTTCAAATGGATGTAAAAAGTGCATTTTTGTATGGGAAAATTAAAGAAGAGGTTTATGTATGTCAACCACCAGGTTTTGAGGACAATAAACATCCTAATTGGGTGTATAAGCTTGATAAGGCTCTCTATGGTTGAAACAAGCTCCTAAAGCCTGGTATGAGACATTATCAAACTTTCTTTTGGAAATAATTTCACTAGAGGCTCCATAGATAAGACTTTATTCATTAAAAAAGTTGGGCAGCATAATCTACTTGTTCAAATTTATGTAGATGATATTATTTTTGCATCCTCTGATCCACAGTTGTGTGATGCCTTTACAAAGTTGATGCAATAGAAGTTTGAAATGAGTGCCATGGGAGAATTACAGTTCTTTCTGGTTTGCAAATCAAACAAAAGGCTGATGGAATATTCATTCATCAGTCCAAATACACAAAGATCTTTTGGAAAAGTTTGATTTACAAAAGTGTAAGCCCTGTTCTACTCCCATGTGCAACACCACACAACTGGATACAGATCAGAAAGGTAAAGTGGTTGATGAAACACTTTACAGATGTATGATTGGGTCCTTGATGTACTTAACAGCTTCTAGACCAGATATTATGTTTGCTACATGTGTTTGTGCTAGATTTCAGGCTGCACCTAAGGAGTCTCATTTGATTGCAGTCAAAAGGATCTTTAGATATCTGCAAGGCACTCCATCTCTAGGTTTATGGTTTTCTACTAGACATTCTGGTAAATTAGTTGCTTTTTCTGACAGTGACTATGCATGGTGTAAGTTGACAAGAAAGTCCACTTCTGGAGGATGCCAATTCTTAGGCAACTGCTTGATTTCTTGGCAGAGTAAGAAGCAGACCTCAGTTGCTACATCAACTGCTGAAGCAGAGTACATTGCTGCTGCAAGCTATACATCTCAGGTACTCTGGCTTCAAAACCAATTATTGGATTACGGCATAACAGAGACTAAGACCCCATTGTTCATGGATAGCTCTTCAGCTCTTTGTATTGTCAAGAATCCTGTCCAGCACTCTAGGACTAAACATATTGAAATCAGACACCATTTTATTAGAGATTGTTTTGAAAAAGGTCTCATTGATCCAAAATTTGTTCCTAGTGCTGATGAGCTTGCAGACATTTTCACTAAGCCCTTGGATAGCACAACTTTCCAAAACCTAGTGTTAAGGCTTGGTATGCTGCAGCTAGAATAAGTGACAACTACTGATGATCTCAGCTCACAAGTACTGATGATCATTAGTTTATTATTGTCATATATATAAGTACTGAAGTTATTTTCCCTCCAGAAGTTTTCTTTAAACTACTAGAGCTTATCTTCTCAGTACTCAAGTACTTTATTTGATAAAACAATTGATGTAGTTACAACAGCTGATGTAGCTACAACTACTGTTGTCAGAAATACAAATACGTACTGATGTCCTATGAAACATCTGAAAACAGATGAAAACGTCTGATGAGTACGTGTTGAGGACAGTATGAAATAGCTGAAAAGCAATGAATTGATGACAACTACTGATGAGCCTTTTTCTCTTCAGTAGTTTCCCAACTGCTGTTTCTTTCTAAACAACTGAAACAAAACCATGTCTTCAGTAGTTTCACAACTACTGATGACTAACACCAAGTCTTCAGTTGTTTACAACAACTGATGGTAAAACCAAGTCTTCACTAGTTTCCCAACTACTGATGACTAATACCAAGTCCTCAGTTGTTTCATCACCTGAAGTCAAAACTGTCTTCAGTAGTTTTATAACTACTGATGACTAAATCTGAGACTTCAGCTGTTTCAACGTCTGACGGTTAAAACCAAGTCTTCAGTTGTTTTATAACAACTGCTGATCACACCAATACGGTCAGTCATTCCAAACCTCTGAAAGTTAATACCACATCATCAGTAGTTTCAACAACTGATGACTAACACCAAAACGTTTAGTCGTTTTCTAACCCTACCCTTTAAATACCTTATCCCACCTTCAGAGTTTTTCCTTTCTTCTCTTCTCAAACCTAACGTTCAAAAAACTCTGTAACCTCTCCTCATCAATGGCGACCATGTAACTAAAACCACGACACAACTGTGTCGCACATCTCACAAAATCGCCATACTGGACCAAGTTTCACAACGCCATTGATTTAATGGTTCAGTCACCTTACAAAACGGCTTTTCTGTTAAATCCCACCATATATGCCGAATCTCTTAACCAATTCTGGACAACGTCACTCTTGTCTCTGAGGAGAATGACACAGAGTCTCTTCAATCGTTTGTGTGGGGTTTAAACATGTTTATCAAAGTTCATATAACCTTATTATATGAAAAACGCAGCGGATATAAGATTTAAAACATGTTAATAAGATGATTATTAAACCCATTTAATATGAACCCCAAAGCCATGGATCATTATACAAAATACATACAATGAAAGAAACATAAAATGTAAGAACCACAACCTTTGGAGCTGCAGAAAACCGAGATTAAAGAGATGAAAAGGATGTGTTCTTGTGGCTAAACTTCAAGGTAGAAGTTCTCAAGATAGCATACCCCAAGCCTACCAACAAATCACCTTGAATGCTAGGATCTTTGACACCAATTTCCAGCTACAAAACACCTTTTGTTGGCTGAAAATCTCCTTCTTTTTCTGCCCAAAACCGTGAGATTAGAGGAGAGAGTAGAGAGAGAGCTTTGGTTGTGTGTGTTCTTGGATGTGATAGAATGAATGAGTGTTCAAGTGTCCAAGACTTGCATGTCTTGGAACTAATAAAATGGGGCATCCAAGACCAAGGGGCGGCCGAAAATGGCCCCCTTTTGTTTTCCCTCTCAATTCAAATTTTATAAAAAATATACAATCATATCCCTTGTTTTATAAAATTAAAACCATTTTAATTTTATATCACTAACACACACTATTATTTGCCATTGTTTAACTAATTTAAATAATGTACAAATAATCTTTTATGAACAAATTATCTATAATGATGTTCATCTACAAAAGCAATAATTTAGAAAATCCAATTTTCTAAATTGGTGTCACTATTTATTTGTGTGATCTTATCAACAAATAAATTACCTTTTGGTCTTTGTTTGGCTTGTTATTAGGTATGACCCGACTTGGATCATATTACACTAGCCACATCAATTTAATATGAATCTTGGGCAGATCAATACTTTCAATCTCCCACTTGCACAAGATTTATAGAAGATTGATGCAAGCAGCAAATAACGCCTAGCAACGGTTTGCTACCCCTAATGTATATGACTAAGTGCCATTCAATAACATTATCCTTTTCAAGTACCTTACTTGAATATGTTTTAGGTGAATTAATCATCTATCCTTTTGTTGCAGATGTCATGTTAAATCCAAGAGACACAGAATTGTCATTCTCTGATGATTTAACTTTAGCAGGCCTTAGACATCTAACTCTCAACGAATAAGAGGAACAAATTCCATCTCGATTACATACGTCTCTCACAATCACCTCATGTTATACCTGAACTCAACCTTATGTACTGCCTTTTCAGAACAGCAAAGAACTAAGTCAAAGTACAATACTTGGTGAATATCAAGACCCAATATGTATCTCAGGTCTGAGGATACAATGATATTCGCCTTTACTCAAAATCTCTGATGACTAATCACAAGATTCCATGCAGAAATAATTGAGAGCGGGTCAGTCCAATATCTATATCCCATAGATATCAATGAACCTTGGTAGCAACCTCTTGCTGTATATTCATACCATATGAATATCAACCAATCCAAGTTCATTACAGTCTTATATTTATAGTTGTTCCCACAAGTATAATCGACTGCGGATGTGTTTAGAATAACTTATTTATTCATGGATTTAAACATGCTAAAATAGAAGAACAAATGATATTATAACTATATAATTAAGTCAAATAACATTAGTTCCAATATCTATATGCAAAATATAACATCAACCCAGTCACTTGAATATCTAAGTCCCATGGCACAAACATGACCCTCATGCTTTGCCTTTTCGAGGAGCTTTGTGAGTGGATCCGCAACATTTTTATCAGTGTGAACTTTGCGAATACATATCTTTCCCTTTTCAACTTCATCCCTTATGTAGTTGAACCTTCGTTCAATGTGCCGAGTCTTTTGATGAGCACGAGGTTCCTTGATTTGAGCAATCGCACCCTCGTTGTCACAAAAGATCTCTAGGGGATCCTGAATGGAAGGGACTACCCTTAGATCGGCTATGAATTTCTTCAGCCATGCAGCTTCCTGTGCTGCCATTGAAGCGGCGACGTATTCTGATTCTGTAGTGGACAACGCTACGACTTCTTGTTTTGAGCTTTTCCAAGAAACAGCTCCCCCATTCAGAATAAAGATGTACCCCGATTGAGATCGTGAATCATCTCGATCGGTTTGGAAACTCGCATCTGTGTAACCTCTTACAACGAGTTCCTCTTCACCAGACCCATAGATCAAGAACATGTCCTTAGTCCTCCTTAGGTACTTCAGAATGTTCTTAACAGCCATCCAATGACTATCACCAGGATTTTGCTGGTATCTACTTGTCATGCTTAAAGCGCATGACACGTCTGGTCTAGTGCATATCATTGCATACATGATGGATCCTATAGCAGATGCATATGGGATTGCCTTCATTCTATTTTGTTCTTCCTTTGAGCTTGGACATTGAGTCGTACTTAATATTGTCCCTCTCTGAATAGGTGCATTACCTTTCTTAGAGTTCTCCATCTTGAACCTTTTCAAGATTTTGTCAATGTATGCACTCTGATTTAAACCAATCAGCCGCCATGATCTATCTCTATAGATCTTTATTCCTAGAATATAGGTGGCTTCACCAAGATCCTTGATGGAAAAACAACTTCCAAGCCAGGTTTTAATGCCTTCCAAGGTCGGAATGTCATTTCCAAATAGTAGTATGTCATCAACATATAATACTAGGAAGGTTATTGTGCTCCCACTAGCCCTTTTATACACACAAGCCTCGTCAGCGTTTTTGATGAAGCCAAATTTCTTTACTTCATCATCAAAACGGTGATTCCAACTTCTTGATGCTTGTTTTAATCCATAGATTGATTTCTTTAACTTGCATACTTTGTTAGGATATTTTGGATCGACAAAACCTTCAGGTTGTACCATATAGACATCTTCCTCAGATATCCATTTAGGAAAGCGGTTTTGACATCCATTTGCCAAATCATAATCATAATGAGCTGCTATGGCAAATGATATCCTTATAGACTTGAGCATTGCAACAGGTGAGAAGGTTTCATCATAATCAACCCCTTGAGTTTGAGTGAAACCCTTTGCTACAAGTCTAGCTTTGTAAGTATCCAAGTTTCCATGCATATCGGTTTTCCTTTTGAAAACCCACTTACTTCCAACTACTTTGGAATTAAGAGGTGGCACAACAAGTTCCCAAACTTGATTGTCATACATGGATTGCATCTCAACGTTCATGGCCTCAAGCCATTTATCACAATCCAAAATGGACACTGCATCATGATATGTGGTTGGTTCATCAGAATCAACCACGTAGCATCCATCCATAAAATATCCGTATCTTTCAGGTGGATTACTAGTTCTACCACTTCTGCGAACGTTTTGTGTGTATTGATCAACCACTTGATCATCCTCAACATCCTCATGTTGAGTGCTGGTTTCAACCAAACATGCATCGGGCTGTGGTTCTTGATCCTCCTCAAGATCCACTGTTCTACTGCTAGCTCCTTCCATAAGGAACTTGGCTTCTAAGAAACCCTTTCTGGCTACAAAACACCTTTCGTTCCAGTGGATCATAGAAATAATATCCCATAGAATCTCTAGGATATCCAACAAAGATACACTTGGTGGATCGGACATCTAATTTGTTTGGGGTGGGAGTCTTAACATAAGCCTCACAACCCCATACCCATAAGTATGATAGGGATGGAACTCTCCATGCCATATCTCAAAAGGTGTCTTTTCCACCTTTTGGTGGGGCCATATTTAGAATACGGGCGCGGAGAGCAAAGCGAAACCCCAAATGATAGAGACAATGTGCTTCTAGCCATCATAGATAGAACCATATCCGATAAAGTTCGATTCCTCCTCTCAGACACACCATTATGTTGTGGTGTTCCAGGTGGAGTGAGTTGTGACATGATCCCACAACTCCTAAGATGATCTTGAAAAACATCACTCAAGTATTCACCACCTCTATCGGTGCGAAGAACTTTAATTGACTTGTTGAGTTGATTTTCTACTTCATTCTTGAAGATTTTGAACATTTCAAAAGCTTCATCTTTGTGCCTTAATAAGTACACATACCCATAGCGACTATAATCGTCGGTAAAGGTAATGAAGTATCTTTCACCATTCCTAGTCATTGGCTTAAAAGGACCACATACATCTGAATGTATGATACCTAATAAATCTTTTGCCCTTTCGTTAGTTCCACTAAAAGGTGCCTTAGTCATTTTTCCTTGTAAACAAGATTCACACACATCAAATGAATCAAATTCATTTGTTTTTAAAAGACCATCTTTTGTAGTGTTTGTATACGTTTCTTGTTTATATGACCAAGACGACAATGCCAAAGGTAGGTATCATTTAAATCTAATTTGAGTCTTTTGGTGGTTGCTTGGTATATTGAGCTATCATATGTTATGTTTTCATGAAACAATTCATAAATACCATTACAAGGTATAGCCTTAAAAAAAAATACATGATTTAAAGAAACATGAATATCATTGTCAACAAACTTGAAATCATAATCACATTGTCTTAAACGGGAAACAGAAATATGTTCCTAGTCAAACTAGGAGCATATAATACATTGTTTAAAATAACTTCCAAACCACTTGGAAGCTTCAAAATGTAGTTTCCTTGGGCTTCTACGTGAACCTTTGCACCATTGCCCATGAAGAGACTTATTTCCCCTTTTGGAAAATCCTCATTTCTTTTGAACCCCTGCAACAAATTGCAAATGTGAGTTCCACATCCGGTATCTAATACCCATGTGTTAGAAGAGAAATAACATTGAGCTCAACATGTATCATGTAAATTATACTTGAGGATTGCCCTGCATCCCTCTTTTCTCTCAACTCTTTGAGATAGACTGGACAATTTCTCATCCAATGTCCTATCTCACCACATTTGAAGCATGTGTCGTTTACAGCAACCTTTTGCTTCTTCTCCTTGGGCTTTGGAGGTTCCGCCCTAACAGCCATCCTCCCCTTTCCTCCAACGTGCCCCTTTCCTTTGGCAACATTTGCCTTAGGAGGGGGTAGAGGCCTTTTCCTTTTCCCACCTTCATTAATGGTGAGAACGGGTAAAACCTTTTGCCCATTCCCGCCTCAGCTGATTTGAGCATCGAATGAAGTTCATTTATGCTTTTGTCCCATCCGTTCATGTTGTAATTCATGACGAATGCCTCAAACCTTTAGTTAGGCCATTAAGGATCAAATCCGTGGCCAACTCCTTAGATACAGGACAATTTAGCCTTTGAAGGCGGTCGATGTGGCTTTTCATCTTAAGAACATAAGATGAAACTGATTGGGATTCCTCCATCCGACATGCATGAAGAGCTCGAACCGTTTCAAAGTGCTCCACTCTAGCTTGTTGCTGGAACGTTTCCCGCAATTGAGTGATCATGTCATAGGCTCCATGGAGCTCATACTCCTTTTGGAGTTCAGGTGTCATACTTGCCAACATAAGGCAAGAGACTTGGACGGAGTCTTCTACATACTTTACCCAATCAATATAGGCCTCCACCTCCTCGTTAGGTTCATCGGGGATGGGATCATCAAGGATGTAGGCCCGCTTTTCTTGCTTGAGAACAATTCGAAAGTTGCGGTACCAATCCATGATGTTGTTAGGCGTTAGACGATCCTTTGAAGGATCGCCCTAAGAGATTGGTTGTTTTGGTTTGGTACATCGTTATTAGCATTGTTGTGGTAGGCCATCTACAAGATTTTACAAAGTTCATTTAGTAATCGTTGATATAAATATATGTATTTCATTTATTAATAGCCTTCATGTCTCATAGACTATTAATAAACAAAAATTTTAGAATCCAACATTATATTTAAACATTGGTTAGGTGACCTTTATCCATTATTTAAATAAACAAGGTAGTCATAAATGACAATTGCAACCCATTGCAACTTCTAGTAGTATGGGATCGTTTGAACATCTTATGTTTATTACGGCATGTTTACCCCATCAACACCTTTTATAAAACATATTTTAGGTGATCCATTCAATATATTTTATAAATCAAGTCGTCCTACTAACACACACGTGTGAGTTTACTACATAAGTGGTTAGGTGACCTTTATCCCACAAACATGGTATTCTCACCTCAAGTCACAAGTTCCCTCAAAGTGGTTAGGTGACCTTTATCCCACTAAGAGTTTGCAAGTAACCTAAGTGTTGTGTAAAAGGATGGTGCTTAACTTGTTTTCAAAAGGGTATACAATACTTGTTATAGAAAAGTCTATGTATCATATGATTGTATGCATTCAACCATATGGTACTCTATTGATTCTTTTAAATAAAACCCATTTTATTTGGCAAAACATTAACCCCTTTTATAGAACCATTCAATTTAGCTTAATGATATGAGAACCAATTTCTTGTTATAGCTTGTTATAGTTGATGGTTTGTTAATCACATCCAAATATACAAAACAAAAACATCATAAGCATTCAACCAAGTATAACCAAACAATTCATACATGCATAACAAAGCATACTAAGTTAAGCACACTTGTTTAGCCAAAACAAGTGTGCCAAAAGGTCTTGTCCTAAGGGTTAAGAACATGACACATGGTTGACAAAAGGAACTCCTACTAGAATCCACATCTTCAAGTATCCTCTTTGCCCATCTTTTCTTCAAGTCTTGATCTTGAGTATCCTTACAAAATATGTATCCTAATACATTTTTCTAGTAAAGATAAACTCCTCATCTATTTATTACAAACCATATGACTGAATAGATTACAAAACAAGACTTGAAACATAATAAATTATTACATGCCCAAATGAATATAACATGACAACCAATCATACAATCCAAAAGGTCAAGGCTTTGTTATGCATAATCAACAACATGAGCAAACATACATAAGAAATCGATTTTTCAGCCCCTTGTGGCCCATGTTTTTGGCCAACATAAACCAAGAACAAATGGGTTTAGAAAACATAAACAATCATATAATAATCTAGAGTTTTAAAGATCCTAATATGCATAAAGTAGCATCTTTAAAACACCAAAAGGGGGCAAAATCCAGACCCTAACTCACGGATTTTTGTGTGTCAAGCAACACAAAACCGTGAGCTAGTAATGAGAAATATGCATATGTATAAGTGGCTCTTGATGCCATTTGTGGGGTTTAAACATGTTTATCAAAGTTCATATAACCTTATTTATATGAAAAACGCAGCGGATATAAGATTTAAAACATGTTAATAAGATGATTATTAAACCCATTTAATATGAACCCCAAAGCCATGGATCATTATACAAAATACATACAATGAAAGAAACATAAAATGTAAGAACCACAACCTTTGGAGCTGCAGAAAACCGAGATTAAAGAGATGAAAATGATGTGTTCTTGTGGCTAAACTTCAAGGTAGAAGTTCTCAAGATAGCATACCCCAAGCCTACCAACAAATCACCTTGAATGCTATGATCTTTGACACCAATTTCCAGCTACAAAACACCTTTTGTTGGCTGAAAATCTTCTTCTTTTTCTGCCCAAAACCGTGAGATTAGAGGAGAGAGTAGAGAGAGAGCTTTGGTTGTGTGTGTTCTTGGATGTGATAGAATGAATGAGTGTTCAAGTGTCCAAGACTTGCATGTCTTGGAACTAATAAAATGGGGCATCCAAGACCAAGGGGCGGCCGAAAATGGCCCCCTTTTGTTTTCCCTCTCAATTCAAATTTTATAAAAAATATACAATCACATCCCTTGTTTTATAAAATTAAAACCATTTTAATTTTATATCACTAACACACACTATTATTTGCCATTGTTTAACTAATTTAAATAATGTACAAATAATCTTTATGAACAAATTATCTATATAATGATGTTCATCTACAAAAGCAATAATTTAGAAAATCCAATTTTCTAAATTGGTGTCACTATTTATTTGTGTGATTATCAACAAATAAATACCTTTTGGTGTTTGTTTGGCTTGTTATTGGGTATGACCCGACTTGGATCATATTACACTAGCCACATCAATTTAATATGAATCTTGGGCAGATCAATACTTTCAGTTTGTCCATCGTCAAAAAGTGGTCATTACTCCAGAAACTCTTCGCCAAACCCTCAATCTGGATGATGCCACTTTCCAACTGGTTATCCAAAGGGCACAATAGATCAATCATTTGCCCACCATGGATACCAGGGTAACCTGAGTGCATCTACCATATTGAAGAAACATTTCCAGGATGCCAAACGCCTCATCTTTCACATGTTAAATGTCTGCCTTGCCCCCAAGACTTCATCATGGGATCAAATGTCCACAAGGTGGCAACAGGTAATGTACTCCATCCTTGAGCAAAAACCTTTAAATTTTTCTGAAATACTATTTTTAGAGCTCAAGGATATGGCCCAAAAACAACTTGCTAACCGTTGGATATTATATCCTCGGTTCATAATGGCCATAATTGAAAACCAGCTTCAAGCTGAGAGACTTGTTGGCCTGGGAGTCCCTGCTACGGTTGTATTGCCTGAAGTATACTTCCGGCACAACTCTGACCAATCACTAAAAATGCCTGCCAAGCTGCGCAAACCCACGCAGCTAGAACCCACAGCCACCACCTCCAAATCAAAAGTCCCCACCAAACCCACTAAAAAGAAGTCAAAAAAGGCTACTCAGGGAAATAAGTCCCCTGAGGATGCCCCTGCAACACAAACGCAGGCTATATCCACTGGTTATAACCCCCTAGTGGATACAAGGACTTCACCAGCCACAGCCACAGATGGCACCTTCACCTGAAGGTCTCCCACACACTCAACCACTCAAAATTTCCGAGCCACCAGCTTCTATTTCTGGCACTGCTTCTCAGGGACAGAACCCCTCTGAGCAAACAGCTGCTATCTTTCAGCAATCCCTACCTCTCATCACCCTAATGATCACAGACATTGTGATCAAAACCGTGGATGAGAGGCTTCCCTCAATCATACAACCCCTAGTGGAGGAGATTGTGAGCACAAGGCTTTCTGCTACTCAAACCCTTGCAACCAATGCAACCAAAAAGGGGGAGAGTCAGTTAGTGAAAGCAAACAGGAAGAGCATAGAGGGGAAGAAAGAAAAGGAGACTGAGAAGGAAGAGGAGTTTGTGAAGGGAGCTCACATTGATCAAGTGGGTGAAAGTCACAAAGACTTTCATGTCACATATAAGAAGAGGAAGGTTGAAGGAAAAGAAAAAGAACTCGAACTCGATGAGATGATCAAAATGGCGGATGCTACACACAGTAAATCAATGGACTCCATTATTGATCAACTGTATAGACAGGGGTTCGATACTGCATAGCTTGACTCAGAGATTAGGAGACTTGAAGTTGAAGAAAATAACTCAAGATGGGCAAGTTATGTTGCATTAGAAAGAGAAAGACTAGAGATCATGATCAGATTCATTGCAAAGTACCTTGGGAGATCATTGATCAAGATTAAGTCATGGACCAGGGACAGTATCTTGGCAATAACCACCAAGACTGTTCGTCTGAAGCATACACTAAGGGATTGGTGATTGAAGCACTAAATGAGGCAGGTGCTGGGAACAGAAAGGAACTAGCAAAACACTCAAAAGCCTCACTCACTACAAGAATGCTAGAACAACCTGCAAAACCTCCCACTTCAAAATCACCACTACCACAACCCACTAAACCAATTCCTTTACCCTCAAAACCAACAGCCGATGATGCACCCAAGAAGAAGAAGAGAAGGGTGTTGAGGCTAGAAGAAGAAGAAGAAGAAGAGGATGATGAGGAAGAAGATAGGCTGCCTCTTTCCGCAGTCCTAACTTTGCCTAAAGCCAAACCTATGCCCATCACTCCCACCTCCCAGATGGAAGTTGTGAGAGTAAAGATAGAAGAAGAACGGCAACAAAAGCTTCATGATGATGAGATGCTGAAAAGCATAGACAAAACTTATGTTGCTTCTTCATCAATAATCAGTATGAAGAAAGAAGCTCTGAGATTGTACACCCTTGCTAACACATTTCAATATCAAAAGGAAAAGGTGAGAATATGGCCTGATCCTAGGGTGGCTCACAGAATTGTGAAGAAAGACATTCCTTCGAGATACAAGGGCCAAGTAAAAAGGATCGTAGATGAAGAGATCACAGTGGTCCTTGTAGTATCACCCTGGGAAATTGTAGAAGATTTCAAGAAGGCCTATGAAACTAAACAGCCACCCCAAAAGATGTTAGAGAACAGAGTAATTAAAAAGGGGTTAGTCTACAAGAGGCTTGAGAACTTCAAACAAAATGAGCTCAGTCTGTTACTTGAAGGTACTCACCCAGATGAGTTTGCATACAGACAGATTACAACAGCTGAGCTCAAAAATGGCAAACAGGCTAAGTACATTTCAGAGCTGTATGGGCGTGAAGGACTGTTTGATGGTGGAGCAAAAAATCTTACCATGGAAGAACAAATTATGTTTCTCAGAGCATACACCAGAAAATCCTACAGGCTTATACATGGGAAGTAGATTTCATGGATAGGACCACAGCCCTGTGTCCAGTTCCCCAAAGTCAGGGCTCTTATCCATACTATGCCAACCAAATTTCAAAAATCTATTCCCAGGCCAGTGCTTAATTGGGTCATCTTCTTAGCTGAGCAAGAAGGAAAAAGACCAATCTTATCGCCAACAATAAGTGGGACCTCAATAAAGTTAAGGTTTTGGCTGCATTGGTTCAGGGGGAGTTTGTTGGACCAAAATAACCAATGAGCCGGATCAGAAAAACCTTAAGTCCCATAGACGTCACAACAACTGCTGAAGTCCACAACAGCTGAAGACACAAGTGCTGAAGACAAAGTCTGAAGACAAGTGATGAAGACAAAGTCTGAAGACACAAGTGCTGAAGACAAAGTCTGAAGACACAAGTGCTGAAGAAAAAGTCTGAAAACACAAGTGTTGAAGACAAAGTCTGAAGACACAAGTGCTGAAGACAAAGTCTGAAGACACAAGTGCTGAAGACAAAGTCTAAAGACACAAGTGCTGAAGACAAAGTCTGAAGACACAAGTGCTGAAGACAAAGTCTGAAGACAAGTGCTGAAGACAAAGTCTGAAGACAAGTGCTGAAGACAAAGTCTGAAGACAAGTACTGAAGACAGTCTGAAGACAAGTGCTGAAGACAAGTACTGAAGACCAAGTATCAGACGTTGTCACAACAGCTGAAGAGGTCTTCTTGAGTAGTTATGACGGTTTTCTTTTAGTAGTTTTATGTTTTTCTTTTCAGTAGTTTTGTAAAACGACTGAAGAGCTTGTTCTTCGGTCATTGTAGTTTCAGTAGTTTCGTATCAGTAGTTTTATGTTTTGTACTTAGCACTCTGATATGTTCTCAGTAGTTGTGACATTTTAGTAGTTTGTTAAGTTTTAGTTATTTTTGTAATAAATCTGCCAGATGTCACTATCCCGTGATATCAGCAGTGATTGCACTCTATATAAGGAGTGTCAACCTAATTGTAATCGGTGAATGATTGAGCAGAAACTATTGATATTGTTGAAACATTCCTTTTCACAGAAATATATTCTCTCGTTACAACCGTATTTGTTCTTGGTGCATACGAATATCAAATTCTTGCTATAATTTGTCTAATTCTTGTTCTTATTCCGCTGCGTTACACTCTAATCCATCAAACTTGAGATCACTGATCCTGTCAAACATACATACATACATACATACATACATACATACATACATACATACATACCATACATACATACATACATACTACATACATACATACCATACATACATACATACATACATACATACAACATACATACATACATAATACATACATACATACTACATACATACATACATCATACATACATACATACATACTACATACATACATACATACATACATACATACATACATACATACATACAAACATATATACATACATACATACATTCATACATACATACATACATACATAGATAGATACGTACATACATACATGAAGGGTTTGTTAGAACACTAAAACATAGTTTAACCTTTTATACTTTCAGAAAACGCAGCAGCGGTTTAGGATTATAACATGTTTATAATGTGAAAAGTTCGTGTTCTAAAAGCTGTTTTAAGATGAAAACAAAAACCCAAATCAATAGGATCTTTAATATGTGAATGAACAAGCTATTAGCATATGTAAAACTACATGAAATCACAGCTTCAATGAGCTGTGATAACTACATTCTTCCAGCAGCAAAAACGACCAAGGAAGAAAGTTTTGGATACTCAAATCTTGGCCAAGACTCCAAGGAAGAAGCCCTCAAGTGTGTTTACCCCAAGCTCCTTGCAAGACACCTTCTTGTTAGGAAGAACACCACCATAATGAACACAAAAATCGTTCTCCTTGAGCTTCAATGCTGCTGCCTTGTTCCGTAACTTGAAAGGGAGAGGGAGGAGAGATTTTTGTGTTTTGCATATATTGTAATAGATGAATGAATTGAGTGTTTGACTAGTTAAGAGTGTGTGTGTTTTCAAGACACAAAGTTGGTCCAATGACCTTAAGGGGCGGCCAAAGATTTAAATAAAAGAGTTTTTCCCTCCTTTAAAATGATCACAATACAAATGAACTAGTCACATGTCACACAATAAAAGTCACCTTCTAGACTTGATTTATAAATGTGACATATGTATTCTTTAATTAAACACTTTAATTAAAGTACACTCATATATTATTAGTGTTATTTAAACCCCTTTTAAATGACAAGAATAACAATAATTGATCAACAAATTATCCTTATAATTTGTTCCACCTCTTATGCAATTTGTTTAGAAAACCCATTTTCTAAATTGGTGTAAATATTTAATTGCATGATCATATCATCAATTGAATATTAATTGGTGTTTGCTAAGCTCGTTATTGGGTATAACCCGACTTGGATCATCATGTACTAACCACATCAATATTCTAAGTGTCTTGGGCACATAGAATTCAACAATCTCCCACTTGCCCAAGATTCATAGAAGATTGATGCAAGCAGTAAATACCGCCTAACAAAGGTTTACTACCCTTAATACGCATGACTTATAGCCATTCAATAACATCATCCCTTTCAAGTACCCTACTTGAAATGATTTAGGTGAATCAATCATCCATCCTTTTGTTACAGATGTCATGTTAAATCCAAGAACACAGAATGATCATTTCTTGTTGATTTAACTTGTCAGGCCTTAGACATCTAACTCTCAACGAATAAGAGGAACAAATTCCATCTTGACTACATACGTTTCTCACAAACACCTCGTGTTATATCTGAACATACCCTTATGTACTGTCCACTATTTCAGGACAGTTAAGAATTAGCTCAAGGTATAATACTTAGTGAATATCAAAACTAAATATGTATCACAGGTCGGAGGATACCAAATGATATTCGCCTTTACTCAAATTACTTATGATCAATCATTAAGATTCCATGTAGTAAAATTTGAGATGCTGGTTAGTCCAATATTTGTGTCCCACAAATATCTACGAACCTTGGTAGCAACCCATTGCTCTAGTTCATCCTTATGAATATCAACCAATCCAAGTTCATAATAATCTTACTCTCACACTTGTTCCCACAAGTATGAACGACTACGGACATTTTAGAGTAAACATTTTACTCATGGATAAAACATGCTAAATAGGAACATTAGTTGAAACACTATAACCAAATAATTTTATTCAAATAATATAGAGTTCCACATATCCAAATACAAAATTTACAGATCAAATCCAATCACTAGAATATCGAAGTCCCATGGCACAAGTATGACCTTCATGCTTTGCCTTTTCAAGGAGCTTCGTGAGAGGATCCGCAATGTTTTGAGCCGTGTGAACTTTGCGAATATATATCTTTCCCTTTTCAACTTCATCTCGTATGTAGTTGAATCTCCGCTCAATGTGCCTAGTCTTTTGATGAGCACGAGGTTCCTTGATTTGAGCAATCGCACCCTCGTTGTCACAAAAGATCTGTAGGGGTTCATGAATGGAAGGGATAACCCCTAGATCGGCAATGAATTTCTTCAACCATGCAGCTTCTTGAGCTGCCAATGAGGCGGCGACGTATTCTAATTCTGTAGTTGATAGAGCCACCACATCCTGCTTGGAGCTCTTCCAAGATACAGCTCCTCCATTCAGAATGAAAATGTATCCCGATTGTGACCGTGAATCGTCACGATCGGTTTGGAAACTCGCATCCATGTAACCTTTTACAACGAGCTCCTCGTCACCAGATCCATAGATCAGGAACATATCTCTTGTCCTCCTTAGGTACTTAAGTATGTTCTTAACAGCCATCCAATGACTGTTTCGAGGATTTTGCTGGTAACGGCTTGTCATGCTCAAGGCGCATGACACGTCCGGTCAAGTGCATATCATTGCATACATAATGGATCCAATAGCATATGCATATGGGATTGTCTTCATTTTATCTTGCTCATCCTTTGAGCTTGGACATTGAGTCGTACTCAGTACCGTTCCTTTTTGAATAGGTACGGTACCTTTCTTAGAGTTTTCCATCTTGAACCTTTTCAAGATCTTATCAATGTATGCACTTTGATTCAAACCAATCAACCTCCTTGATATATCCCTATAGATCTTTATTCCTAGAATGTAGGCGGCTTCACCAAGATCCTTAATGGAAAAACAACTTCCAAGCCAGGTTTTACACCTTCAGGGTTGGAATGTCATTTCCAATAGTAGTATGTCATCAACATACAATACTAGGAAAGTTATTATGCTCCCACTAGCCTTCTTATACACACATCAGCATTCAGCGTTTTGATGAAGCCAAATTTCTTTACCTCCTCATCAAAACGATGATTCCAGCTTCTCGATGCTTGTTTCAATCCATAGATTGATTTCTTTAACTTGCATACTTTATTAGGATGTTTTGGATCGACAAAACCTTCAAGCTGAACCATATAAACATCTTCCTCAAGATATCCATTTAGGAAGGTGGTTTTGACATCCATTTGCCAAATCTCATAATCATGATGAGCAGCTATGGCAAACAATATCCTTATAGACTTTAGCATCGCAACAGGTGAGAAGGTTTCATCATAATCAACCCCTTGAGTTTGAGTGAAAACCTTCGCTACAAGTCTAGCTTTATAAGTATCCAAGTTTCCATGCATATCGGTTTTCTTCTTGAAAACCCACTTACTTCCAACTACCTTGGAATTAAGAGGTGGTACAACAAGTTCCCAAACTTGATTGTCATACATGGATTGCATCTCAACGTTCATGGCTCAAGCCATTTGTCACAATCCAAATTGGACACTGCATCATGGTATGTGGTTGGCTCATCTGAATCTACCACACAGCATCCATCCATGAAAAATCCGTATCTTTCAGGTGGATTACTAATTCTACCACTTCTACGAACGTTTTGTGTGTATTGATCAACCCCTTGATCATCCTCAACATCCTCATGTTGAGTGCTAGTTTCAACCAAACGTGCATTGGGTTGTGGTTCTTGATCCTCTTCAAGGTCCACTGTTCTACTCCCAGCTCCTTCCATAAGGAACTTTGCTTCTAAGAACTCACCCTTTCTGGCAACAAACACCTTTTGTTCCAGTGGATCATAGAAATAATATCCCATAGAATCTCTAGGATATCCAACAAAGATACACTTGGTGGATCGGACTTCCAATTTGTTTGGGGTGGGAGTCTTAACATAAGCCTCACATCCCCAACCCTTAAGTATGATAGGGATGGAACTCTTCCATGCCATATCTCAAAGGGTGTCCTTTCCACCTTTTTGGTTGGGGCCATATTTAGAATACGGGCCGCGGAGAGCAAAGCGAAACCCCAAAATGATAGAGGTAATGTGCTTCTAGCCATCATAGATCGGACCATATCCAATAAGGTTTGATTCCTCCTCTCAGACACACCATTGTGTTGTGGTGTCCAGGTGGAGTAAGTTGTGAGAAAATCCCAAAATTCTTAAGATGATCTTGGAAAGCATCACTTAGGTATTCACCTCCTCTATCGGTACGGAGAACTTTAATTGACTTGTTGAGTTGATTTTCCACCTCATTCTTGAAGATTTTGAACATTTCAAAAGCTTCATCTTTGCGTCTTAATAAGTACACATACCCATAGCGACTATAATCTTCGGTAAAGGTAATGAAGTATCTTTCACCATTACTAGTCATTGGCTTAAAAGGACCACATACACCCGAATGTATGATTCCTAATAAATCTTTTGCCCTTTCGTTAGTTCCACTAAAGGGTGCCTTAGTCATTTTACCTTGTAAATAAGATTCACAAACATCAAATGAATCACATTCATTTGTTTTTAAAAGACCATTCTTTTCAAGTGTTTGTAAACGTTTCTTGTTTATATGGCCAAGACGACAATGCCAAAGATAGGTATCACTCAAGTCCAACTTGAGTTTCTTGGTGTTAGTTTGGTATAATGAGCTATTTAAAGTATTTTTCTGAACCAATTCATAAATACCATTAATGGTAATAGCTTTAAAATAGAATATACCATTAAAAGAAACATGAATATCTTTTTCAACAAATGATAATACATATCCAAATTGTTTTAACGGGGCTACAGAGATAATATTCCTAGTCAAACTAGGAGCATACAAAACATTTTTCAAAATCACTTCCAAACCATTTGGAAGTTTCAAGATGTAGTCACCATGTGCTTCAACTTGAACATTAGCCCCATTGCCCATGTAGAGGCTTACATCCCCTTTCTTGAAGTCACTACTTCTTTTGAACCCCTGCAACAAATTGCAAATGTGAGTTCCACATCCGATATCTAATACCCATGTGTTAGAGGATATCATGTTTAAATCAATATGGATCATGTATATTGTACCTGAGGTCTGCCCGGCATCCCTCTTTGCTTTCAACTCTTGGAGATGGACAGGACAATTCCTTGCCCAATGTCCAATCTCCCCACACTTGAAGCATGGGTCGTTAGTAGCAACCTTTTGCTTTTTCTCTTGTGGTTTGGGTGGCACCCTTGCCACCCCTTTCCCTTTTCCCTAAGCGGGTCCCTTACCCTTTACAACCTTTGCCTTGGGTGCGGGACGAGGCCTTTTATTGTTCCCACCTTCATTGATGGTGAGAACGGGTAAAACCCTTTTACCCATGGCCGCCACGGCCGTTTTAAGCATTGAGTGAAGCTCACCAATGCTTTTGTCCCATGCATTCATGTTGTAGTTCAACATGAATGTCTCGAACTTCTTGGTAAGGCCATTTAGGATCAAATCCGTGGCCAATTCCTTCGAGACGGAACAATTTAGCCTCTCGAGGTGGTCAATGTGACTTTTCATCTTAAGTACATAAGATGAAACAGATTGGTTGTCGTCCATACGACATGCATGGAGTGCTCGAACCGTTTCAAAGCGCTCAACCCTTGCTTGCTGTTGGAACGTTTCCTTCAGTTGGGTTATCATGTCGTAAGCTCCGTGGTGTTCATACTCCTTTTGGAGATCTGGAGTCATGCTCGCTAGGATGAGACAAGACACTTGGACGGAGTCCTCAGTGTATTTCAGCCAATCGTTATAGGCCTCCTCATCATCCTCGCTAGGTTGATCGGGGATAGGGTCGTCTAAAACATACGATCTTCTATCTTGCTTGAGAACGATTCTCAAGTTTCGATACCAATCGATGAAGTTGTTATGATTTAGACGTTCCTTTTAGAGGATCGCTCGTAGAGATTGGTTGGACGCGGATGAGTTATCGGAATTATCATTATTTGAGGCCATCTACAAAACTTTAACAACGTTTTATTTTAGTATTTTCGATATTGTAATTTTAATAATAAATGCCTTTCAAGGTCTTTTCATATTAAAATCTAGAACCCAACATTACATTTAAATTGTGGTTAGGTGACCTTTATCCCACATTTTAAATTAATAAGGTGGTCAACGTTTGACGATTGCAACCATTTGCAACTTCTAGAAATATGGGATCGACTTGAAACATCATATGTAAAGTCGGCATGTTAATCCCATCAACACCATTTGGAAACCACATCGTAGGTGATCCATTTGACATGATTTGCAAATCAAGATACCCTACTTACACCTACGTGTGAGTTTGCCAAAACAAGTGGTTAGGTGACCTTTATCCCATAAATAAGGCATTCTCACCTCAAGTCACAAGTTCCCTCAAAATGGTTAGGTGACCTTTATCCCACTAAGAGTTCCCAAGTGACTCAAGTGTTGTGTAAAAGGACGGTGTTGATCTTGTTTGAAATGTTTAGAGGTTTCATAATTCTAGTTTAGAAAACTCTATGTACTTGTATTTGCATGCTTTCAAATACAAGGTACCCTATGGTTCTTTGATTAAAACCTATTTTAATCTTTAAAATCATTAAACCATTTTAATAACTTTATACAAACTTTTAAGAACCATCAATTTTCAGCTTGTTAAGTTTGTTAATGAGTTTGTTATGAATATCCAAATATCAACCAAACAATCTAACAACAAACAATCAACCAAGCATAAACATAAACAACCATATGTGCATATGTGCATAACCAAGCATCTAAAGTGGTCCACACTTGTTTGCCATCACAAGTGTGGTCCATAGGACATTCCTAAGGGTCACAAACAAAGCAAATAGAAAACATCCAAAAGCCTCCCACTTGAAACCGCATCCAAACTGCTCCATGTTTCTTTCATGACCTTCCTTTGTGCTTGCAATGTGTATGTCTTCATATTACAAGATATAAAGTCCTAATACAAGATATCTAGTAAAATGAAAATACACCTAATCTATTTATTACAACCCAATAATAAATAAATTACATTTGAAACAAAGCACAAACAACAAATAATACAACCCAATTGAATGAATGAAAACAACCATTACAAACATCCAAACAATCACAAGGTCAATGGCTAGGTTATGCACTAAAACAAGCATCTATCATATCATCCAAAATATAATGAAAACCCACTTAAAACCACGATATTTCAGCCAACATAAACTGAAATTTCGGGTTTTATTTTGTCCAAACAAAACAAATAACAAACATGTATATCTTTCAAAGTTTAATTACAAGCATGTGTGATATGACTTTGAAAGATTGGGGTTTCATATCATATGAACTTAGCAGCCCAAAATCAGCCTATACTAAGCTTATAATCATTCCTTAAAACCAATTTTAAAGACAAAACAAGCAAGTCATCCACATAACCGGCTCTTGATGCCATTGAAGGGTTGTTAGAACACTAAAACATAGTTTAACCTTTTATACTTTCAGAAAACGCAGCGGAGGTTTAAGATTATAACATGTTTATAATCTGAAAAGTTCGTGTTCTAATAGCTGTTTTAAGATGAAAACAAAAACCCAAATCAATAGGATCTTTAATATGTGAATGAACAAGCTATTAGCATATGTAAAACTACATGAAATCACAGCTTCAATGAGCTGTGATAACTACCTTCTTCCAGCAGCAAAAACGACCAAGGAAGAAAGGTTTGGATGCTCAAATCTTGGCCAAGACTCCAAGGAAGAAGCCCTCAAGTGTGTTTACCCCAAAGCTCCTTGCAAGACACCTTCTTGTTAGGAAGAACACCACCAAAATGAACACAAAAATCGTTCTCCTTGAACTTCAATGCTGCTGCCTTGTTCCATAACTTGAAAGGGAGAGAGAGGAGAGATTTTTGTGTTTTGCATATATTGGAATAGATGAATGAATTGAGTGTTTGACTAGTTAAGAGTGTGTGTGTTTTCAAGACACAAAGTTGCTCCAATGACCTTAAGGGGCGGCCAAAGATGTAAAATAAAAGAGTTTTTCCCTCCTTTAAAATGATCACAATACAAAATGAACTATTCACATGTCACACAATAAAAAGTCACCTTCTAGACTTGATTTATAAATGTGACATATGTATTCTTTAATTAAACACTTTAATTAAAGTACACTCATATATTATTAGTGTTATTTAAACCCTTTTAAATGACAAGAATAACAATAATTGATCAACAAATTATCCTTATAATTTGTTCCACCTCTTATGCAATTTGTTTAGAAAACCCATTTTCTAAATTGGTGTAAATATTTAATTGCATGATCATATCATCAGTTAAACATTAATTGGTGTTTGCTAAGCTTGTTATTGGGTATAACCCGACTTGGATCATCACGTACTAACCACATCAATATTCTAAGTTTCTTGGGCACATAGAATCCAACAATACATACATACATACATAGATAC